>JAJOZX010005779.1:0-302007 GCA_023014485.1 Bathynomus jamesi | reverse complement strand
AAAATTTTGGATCACCTGAAGATTAGGGACCCCAGCCTTCTTTAGTTAGCCATATAAGGCTAACTAACGAAAATATCACGACCTAACCTAACCAATCGTCAGGTACAGTACCTTGAACGATTGGTTAGGTTAGG
Organism: Bathynomus jamesi; assembly: GCA_023014485.1. Lineage (NCBI taxonomy): Eukaryota > Metazoa > Arthropoda > Malacostraca > Isopoda > Cirolanidae > Bathynomus > Bathynomus jamesi. The sequence goes on along the minus strand of JAJOZX010005779.1, from coordinate 301,873 downwards.
TCGTGATATTTTCGTTAGTTAGCCTTATATGGCTAATTAAAGAAGGCTGGGTCCCTAATCTTCAGGTGATCCCAAAATTTTTTAGAAATAATTTTTATGCAATAAATTATTATTTAGCCTTCCTGTAAAAATAAAATATATTCTGAAGTTTTCTTTCTGAAACCTATTTCTACAGTTTATCCATTTAAGGTGCGTTTCCTTCAGTTGGGTTAATTTGAGGTGCGCTTTCTTCAGTTGGTGTTTTTGAGGTGCGTTTTCTTCAGTTGATCCACAAAATGCAACCAAAATTAATTAAGTGTGGAAAACTGGAAATGCACAACCAATTTTCTCCATTAAACTCTATACATGTATACGGTATGCGGACTTTCATTTTATTTTGGGCTATCTTTATATCATGAATCTTTTATTTTCCTACAATAAGGTGGTATTACAAAATGAAGTTATACGCGAGATGTTCATAAAAAAAAATGCTTTTCCGATGGGCTTCACGTTTTCTAAAAGACAAAGCTGACAAAATCTAAAGTTTCAAGTGCTAGTAGGCTAGGCCAAGGCTATGTAGCCCCAAGTGTCCACTTATTTGTTGAAATGAAGCTATAGCAATAGCATACATCCCTCTTAAGCCAGAAATATAAGCAATAATAAGCCCATCCTTAGTAATGTACGAATGCCCGATAGGCCTACCCTATTACACAAGGCAAGGAGTTAAAAATTAAATTCTTATAGGCCTAGGTTTACCACATTCGGTACTCAACTCAAAATTGATCACGTAGAGGCTACTTAAATACGATACCATACCAATGAATTTATATATCTGTTGGTAAACTTCATTTCTAAACTAGGCCTATTCTGACAAGACTATCAAAACTAAACAGAAACCACAATGAATCTCTGGTTGTTAGACTAAATATACAAGTTGGGTTCTACTTCATATTGTTTTATCAAAGCCTTGAAAGTATTAGTTTATTTCTGGCTTCTCTTTCGCCAGGCTGAAGAGACTTAGCCTACATACAGTATGGTACTACCGTACTTCCCACAAGTAAAGCGCACAAAAGCCTCTACCCAACAGCAATTCACAAGATCGGGTAAATTTGCTAAACTTTAATAACAGTTAACCATTACCGACATTTTTATCACCCAAGTTGCAGACAGAGCAATGTTAACTTATAATACAGGGTGTCCCATAAGTCTGGAACCATAGGGTAAAATAAGTAATTCATGTTTTTTCGTTTATGCAAGTGCCCATGATGTCTGAGTAAGGAAGAACTAGGGTGGCCAGACGTCCAGCTTTAGGCCGGACAGTCCGCCTTTTGAGCACACTGTCCTCCATCAGGAGCCACCTTGAGCCGGACGTTAATTTGTCCTTTTTGGGGTCTGGCTAAAAAGAATTATATAAATTACCTCAGGTACACTTAAAATAGCGGGTACTGAAGGCCATAATAACCGTTAACGTATTTTTATATGTAGTTGTTGTTGTTGTTGTTTAGCCGATCAGCCCACCCTGATTGAGTAAGCCGACGGCACGCAGGTAACCGATCGTCCTCTCCGGAGTGGACCAGAGGTTCAGCGCACTAGTGATGTGTTGTGTTCGTTGTTGTGCAACACTGCTGATAAGCCACATGTCGGACAGTCAGTCTGCCCAAGGAGTAAAAATGAATATTCATTTCTTTCAGTTTATTTATATATATATATATATATATATATATATTATTTACGTACAGCCACATACGCAGTGTCCTCCTTTTTGGAAATTTGGAAATGGCCACCCTAGGAAGAACGCATCCAGGTAACTCTGCTCGTAGAAAATCAGAGTCGGAGGGAGGTCGCTGAGGAATTTAACAGATTGCATCTGGACCGCGCGCCGATAACACACAGCTGTGTCGGCAAACTTGTAGCAAACGGAATCCATAGGAGATAAACCACGCAGAGGACCTCCGAGGACATCCACCGACGATGACACAGCCGCTACCATCCTCGCTCATTTGACAAACAGTCCCCAAAAGTCTCCGGCTTTTTTATTGGTTTTTATCATTTTGCCCTATGGTTCCAGACTTACGGAACATCCTGTATATGACCCCAGTGAATTTAGCACAATTGGTGTTCTGATGCCGATACATTCTTCATTGGTGCGATCCTAAGTTAGCTTAAATCGTATATTTAGGTTCCCCACTTCCGCAAAGGGGAACTTCCGAGGTTTAATGATTGTCCAATTTATTATGATGTCAGAGTCTTTGCGTCTACATCCTAAAATGATTTTTAACGATAGTCAATTCATTTTGTTCAAGAGAAGTTGCTGTTATGATATCTGTTATTAATTGGGAGGAATTAACTATCACAGCCAAGGGATACAAAATAAATTTAGAACCTACGGCCTAAGTTGGAGTAAATTCAAAATACGTAAGCAGCTCTAATTCAGCCTACTCTGTAGGCCATAAAACTTCATACACGATACTTTGTTCTAGTTGGGTTTGGCCGAACTTAACTCGGCCACGAGAAACTCATTCCTGCCTCGAATATACGATACTGCCTTTCAAGGCGATGCCGGTACCGGTCATTTTTTTTTTTTTCATTAGGCTACACCTTTTAAGGCAGGAATAGTGGAAGCGAAATGGTAGAAAACAAAGATAGGCTAAATGCAATGTTGTTTAAGGCTACAGAGCTTAAAATAATTTTAGCTGCCTATCCAAAATATGGTAGACCTGTGCGACGGGATATGATCGAATAATGAGCCTCTTTTTGAATGCTGAAGCCTAACCAGTAGGCTTCATCATAGGCCTACAGCATAGGGTCTCCACATCCTATTAATGCGGGCTTGAGGCCTAAGCTACGGCCAGGTTATCGTAGGCCTACTACGAGTCTAGTTTGCTTTAGGCACATTAAAAGCTCTAAATTAGGTCATATTCTGTTCTCAGGTTTATTACTATTACAAAGTGGAAACTAATTTTACAATGAGTTCCAGTTTTAGTTTAAGAGCTACGATTAGGCTTGCCAACTTTCTGAAGTACAATTTTGGAAGGATATCTCTATCTCTATCTATAACAACAACTCAGAATTGTTCCCTAAGAAACTTATGTTAAACAGACCGTGCATGGAGCAAGGAACTCTTCTGGGAAATTACATCCACTATAGTTCGAATAAGTAATAAATGACAAATACTATAGTTTTTTTCTTTTTCATGATGGAAAGCCCAACGTGGGCACCGGGTTACACGGTTATCATTACTTATTTGAACTATAGTGGATGTAATTTCCCAGAGTTTCTTGTTCCATGCACGGTCTGTATTTAACTATATATATATATATATATATATATGATGAATATCACAAACACGAGAAATGAATGAATGATGCAAACCCACAATGAAAAAGAAAAATGATTCTAAGGCCTTTCGTGTATTCAGAAGTACACCTCGTCAGGGAATGAGGTGTACTTCTGAATACACGAAAGGTTTTGGAATCATTTCTTTTTCCTTGTGGGTTTGCATCATATATATATATAATATATATATACAGTATATATAGATATATTAGGCGAGTGATCGCCTCGGTGGTGTAGTGGTTAGCGTCGCTGACTACGAATCCATCGGCCCCGGGATCGAGACCCGGTGATGGCAGCCGGCGCGCAGCAAAACCCAGCTGTTCATCCTTCCGCACAATAAAGAGTGTGGTTGGTAGATAATGGGTACCCTGGGTGGCGTAGTGGTTAAGACGCTGGGCTGCTGGTGGGGCGTGGTTCGGACTCCACGTTAAACTGTAGGTCTAAGGTAGAGTGAAAAGCTTGACCTTCGTCAGAATGAACAATTCGGGCGGAAGCTAACCAAAGGTTATATATATATTGCCTCTCTATATAAATTGATATATTAATTAAACGGTTGGTTGGGAATAGGGCATGGTTAATTAATCATTTTTAGGAAAAAGTGATGAATGATGAAATTGTCTAATTAATCAATGATTAACTGAAAGAGTAAGAAAGAGCTTTAGCCTTTATTGCTTCTGTTGCGTGAGACAAGACCCAAGAAAACATTCTGCTCAAACATTTAGTCTACTTTAGTTCAAGAAATCAGGCATGGGCGGATTAGACAAGTTTATACATGCAAAAAGGTGCCAATTCAAATGATACATTACAAAATTTAAGGTAAAATGATGTTGAAATTATGAGGAAAATTAATCATTTCCCAAAATATTTTCTTGATTAATTAATGATTAAATTCGAAACAATGATTAGCTGATTAATCAGAACCGTTGACCTAACAATTGGTTAGGTTAAGTAGTGATATTTTCGTTAGTTTGGGCAATATCTGTATAATAATGGAGTAGACCTAACCTAAAGCCTACATTAGAGTGAACTTGCAATAATATTCACTTACTGGCATCATTTTTTATGCCTTTGCTATCATTAATTTCGTAATGTGTAAACGTTCGTGAGAACAAAACCTCTGCGCCTAACACGGTCTAGTTAAGTAAAGATAATTAATTAATTCATTAACACGGCGCCATTCTCAATTCCCGTTCCGAAAGTAGGAATGCTGAAAGTGGGAACTCCAAATATGGGGAAGGGTAAAAAGAAGGGTAGGACCCAATGTAACAGAAATCGTACATACAGTGGCAATGCTGCCATAAAAAGGAAGAAATGAGCAAGTCCACTGGATGTAGTTTTCAGAAAATACCTTTCAAAGTTCAGCGTTTAAAACATCAGCAATTCATTCTTTTGCACTAATGTTACCAATGCATAATAATTGTAAACTTCACAATTTTTTTTTTAGCACAAATCATTTTATCATTACGCATAGGCCCTATATAAAATCTATTTGCCGCATATGGTGCACTATCCAGCTTATTTTTTTGTGATGGCGCCCCAGCGGAGTGAGGCTGACCATGAGGCTGACCATAGACCATGTTCCTTTTGCCTTGATTGTGGTTCTTGAGGTGAGGGAAAGCCCACCAGGTAAGATTACCCGTTTTTTCCATTGGAAGAGACGCAATTTAGTGGAAATGGACTGTTTTTAATTGGTATTTTTTTTAGAAGAGTACGTTACAGGCTTTTGAGGAATTTTGGAATTTTAGGTTAGGTTAGGTTAGGTTACATATTAAAACTATTTTTTCCGATTGTTTTTGATGTTTGAACGAAATTAACCTTCGTTCGAACCGCATCAAAAACAATCAGAAAAACATAGTTTTGATTTACAAAGCCTATAATGTACACTTGTAAAAATTTACCCTTTAATGAGTTACCAATATAAACTGGACTTGCGCGCTTCTTCCTTCCATCGTGTGCATTCAGTTGACCAAACCGGGCATTCACTTATTACAGCAGTTCAAAACCTAAAACGAATTACAGTATTAACAAATTTAAAATTACGATTTTATTATTCTAGTGCGGGGCCTATTACGAAGTGCCCTAAATTTTATATTAACCCTTTGTGGCCTATATAACTTTGTATTGCGTATAAACGGCGCCAACGATTGAAAATAAGGATCTCCGTTGCACACACTTCGTTCAAGTATTTTAGGCACTTTTATAACGAGGCTTCACCGATTCTTGCCTTGTGACCTTGCCTAAGTTTAACTAAAGGCGGAGCCCGGGTTATCCTACCCAAACTCAGCATAGACCAACTTCAATTAATCTTCCGTACGCCAAGGTCAGTACCCAATGCCATGCGCCCCACACTGCCCCGCGTTTAACTAGCTTTTCCTAATCTAATGGACTGGTTATGATTAAATTAGGTTAGTCTGGTCATTACTCCACCATACGAAGACTTACCCTAGCCATACACTGGGAAAGTAGTTGGCTGGGAGTGTCCGTGTTCAGGTTATTTAGTGACCCAGCCATGATTCGTATTCCACGTAAAATTATTGGTCCCCTCCGTCCTATGACCTTAGATGATGCGAAGGTTAAACAACTCGCTATTTCACACGCCTTTCGCTATAAACAGGGCTTGAGGATAGGCTCATAAGCTAAAACGAATTTCTAACAAAGTTCCTGTTTTAAAAGTAGGCTAGGCCTGGCACTACTTACCTTTCCGGGTCCCGACGTATACTCCAACTAAAATAACCTTTCCAAGTCCCAACATATATTTCGTGATATTTTCAACGAAAATATCACGACTTAACCTAACCAATCGTTAGGAGCGTACAGTTGACCCAACCGGGCAGTCAATAATTTTCACGTAGGTTTCGATTAATTTTAAGCAACTTTTACCAAAAATGTTCGTTAGTTATAGCCATCGCATATATATATATATATATATATATATATATATATATAATGCGGTAGCTATAACTAACACACATATTTGGTAAAAGTTGCTTAAATTAATCGAAACCTACGTGAAAATTATTGACTGGCCGGTTTGGTTAACTGTACGCTCTTGACGATTGATTAGGTTAAGTCGTGATATTTTCATAAGTATCACGAAATATATGTTGGGATTTGGAAAAGTTATTTTAGTTCGAATATACGGTGGAACCGGAAAGTTAAGTAGCATCTCAAAACGGCCGACTCAACTAACTTTAGCTAGTACCTACCTAAGCCCTTTATTATTAGGCCTAGGCTTAAACTATTAGTTGGTCTAGCCTGGTTACTGGTCTTAATTTTTATTTAGGACTAGACCTGCCCGGTCCAATGGTAGGCTACTTGGTACGCTTACTAAAACACAGGAGTTTAAAAATATACCACTAACCTTAAATCTAATTACCATCAAAGAAAGGCCTAACATAGCCTACCTTTATTAGCAGCTTCGTGACTTATCTCAAAGACCCATCTGTTTTCAACAGCTGCAGTTTCTCCCCGATCAAGAAACTCCAAACTGTGTAAACTGTCTACTCTATAAAGTCTTCTACTAATACGAGACATAATTAAAGCAATTTTAGTAGACTCAGAAAATTTTCGAGCAGAAGTTCACTAGACGCAAGTCAACTTTAAACTACCTAATTCAGAGACATCTAGCGGCTACGTCCTTATTTTCATTAGCAGACGATATGCTAGACAAGAGTTGCCATTTAGCATTCTTATATATATATATATATATATATATATATATTGAAGAGTTAATTTCAAATTAAATGGAATTATTTTATGGCATTTGGTAATTTTTAATTTGACTAATTAATTACAGAGTTCAATTTTATTACAATTGTTTTAAATTTTTAAATTTAATGAAAGGATTAAATTTATGAAAGAAATCTTAAAATAGTTATTGTGATCCGATTGAAAGTCACTCGTACTTTCCAAATTAACCACAAAAAGAAATAATTCAAATGAAATAAGGGTGCTCTTCCAATACGTGCTCTACCGTAAAATTTACATTCCAATATGTGCTAACTAACGAAAATATCACGACCTAACCTAACCAATCGTCAAGGGCGTACAATTGACCTAACGATTGGTTAGGTTAGGTCGTGATATTTTCGTTAGTTAGCACATATTGGAATGTACATTTTACGGTAGAGCACGTATTGGAAGAGCACCGAAATAAGTAGAAATAAATGCCAGATGGTTAATTATGAAAAATAAAATGATAATCAATAAATAAAAGATTAGTACATTTTAAAGGTTGTTTATTAAGATTAATATTTAACTTTAAATTTCTTTTAATTGATTCTAAATTGAATTCAGCAGAAATATGATATGATAAAATAAAATTTAACATATTTGACGAATATCATAGTTAAGAATGTGATTATAATCAAGTTAAATGATAACTTAGCAAATGAATTATCAACAGATAATTTGAACGAAAATGAGAAAAAATTTCGAAATAAAATTGTTTTAAAAAGTGAAAGTAAAACGATTGAAATTTTACTTACGACTCATAGATTCCATAGTAATCCTATCTATATTAATTAACTAAATACACTAAGTTAAATAGTAAATAATAACATTAATAAGGGATCACCTGAAGATCAGGGCCCCCAGCCTTCTCTAGTTAGCTTTATAAGGCTAACTAACGAAAATATCACGACCTAACCTAACCAATCGTCAAGGGCGTACAGTTGACCTAACGATTGGTTAGGTTAGGTTAGCTCGTGATATTTTCGTTAGTTAGCTAACTAAAGAAGGCTGGGGGCCCTGATCTTCAGGTAATCCTTAATAGGATTACTTAATATCATTGATCAACAATATTTTGAAAAGATTCTGCATCTGAAAGCATAATATGGGATTTAGACTAATTTTTATGCGCTGATTTCATAAAAACTAGTAAAAAAAATTCCATCACGTCATATTTCTTAGTTATGACGTCACTATTTATAGCCGTATAAGGACGGATTATAGTGTATTATGTATGTACGTTCTTAATAAGTATTTTAAGAAAGTCTTCGTAAGGTAATTCAAAAAGATAAGGATAAATATTCCTCAGTATTAAATTTATTTGCAGCGACAAAATTTTATACTTGAACTGTAGGACCGTAGGTATTATGAGCCTTGTAACCTTTTCCATACGCATTATACAATACTAGCTAAAGATTGGCCCTTCGGGCCCATTTAGCTAAACCTGCGGTGCTGGGCGGCCCCCATCTAATTCCGGACAACTGTTTATACAAACAGGAAAAAGGAAATGGAAAAAATCCTGTTTCAAATAATTGTATTTCCTTTTTCTAACATAAACATCAACTCGAACATACATCCAACATTGACACCTCATTCTAATAATCATCACCAGTTTCGGAGGACATACACAATACACGAACACAGTTAGGTAGACCAGCCATGAGTGGATCCTAGGGTCTTTGTTGGTCTGAAACATTATAACATTATAACATTGTGTCAAGATTTGTGAAGCTGCATTTAAAATCTAAGTTCCTCGTGAACTTAAAGTAAATATTAAACTTTCGCTGCCTTAATAATTTCTTTTCAGAATCTTCGATATGAAATTATTTACTGCGACTTTTTCCGCAGATAGATAGACAGAATCAGTTCCATTATAGTAAAGAATCATTCCTGGGTCCCATTTACCTTGGTAACGCTGTTCCATCGTAGAAATGTCCTGATGGAATCGCTCGCCATGTTCATCACTGTCAGCGCCCAAGTTTTCAGGGAAAAAGTTGAATATGGAGTCAGCCATGACCTCTCTGATCTGTGGTCCAACATAGATTCCCTCTTTCACTTTAGCATCACTGATTTTTGGAAATTCCTCCTTTATGTAAGTGAAACTGTCTCTTTTTCTGTCCAAAGCTTTGTCGACATTCTTCATTAGGCCAAGTCTGATGCGTAACGGTAAGAGAAAAACCTTTCTGAAATCCACTAATGGAGACTACTTCATATTTTTCTCTCCAGGAACAAATTCTTCTCTTGTATACCATTGTTTCACTGAGTAGTGCCGCGCAGTATTTCAACTGTCTCAAAGGCAAAGAAAACAACAATATTTTGTATAACCTCCCTGCAAACCCAGCAGAAGTCCGATGACTTTCAAACCACCACAAATGTTACAGCGATGTTCATTGTACTTAATAGCACTGAGAAGCAATGCCATACTATCGTAAGTTTCTTTCATGCCGACAGCGTGAGCTAAGTGGATAGAAGGTTTTTGTTTCCGTTATGCAGCAAACCTTCTTTCAAGCTGACTTTTGAGGAATCAATGAACGGATGCCATTCACTAGGATCATGCTCAAAACCTAAATCCTGCTATTTGTATTTATATTTGTACAAATACATATGGAATCTTGCATCTCGAAGAGCATGCAAAGTAAATGGTTGCGGATTCTGAATAGAGAAACTCTCGTTCGTTCAGCTAAAAGGTTTCAGTGCTGTATCCTTGACCCAAGAAGCCTAGCCTTTTGTTTTGACAGGTTTAAATCGCCCACCAAGTCATTGAGCTCCCTTTGATTAATGAGGTATGGCGCCTTATTGTCTCCTGCCTTGAGATGGTAAGTATTGTACTATCTTCTGCTGCTGAATCTGGATCTTCGCCAGCATGTTCTCATCATCTTGTTCCTCCCAGTTTGCTGGCGGAGTTGGAACCGGTAGTCCCTCACCATGTGGAACAGGTTTGATGGCAGACGCAACGTCAGGATATTGAATAAGGTGTTTACTTTTACTTAAGAACCGCGTTGTTTTGGTAAGGCAGGAATAGCAATCAGTCGTGTGGTCTTTTTTTTCCCTCCACACCATAGGAACCGTAAATAACATGGCGTGTCGCTTTCCGTTTAGCCATTGGCTTAGGTTTGTCGCACATGACACACAACATATATGCGGGGCTCAACTTTTATCGTGACCTCCAAGTTTACATCCAAAGTAAAAATAGTAAGCAGTTTTTACTTAGCAAAAATAGTCTTTTATTGTGCTTTTGAGGTGAATTTGCCACACACATAACAAAAACTGTTCACATCATTCACACAGCCACGTGTCCTGTTCCCATCCCTATCAAACTTGAAAAAAAAATAATTAAAGGAATGACTACTAAACACCACAATTACGTATGGGCATACGAATAGACACGCACTATTACACTCTATGTACAATTGTACATATGTTACAACACCGGATATTACACAAATACTGTATATTTAATTCCCTGAAAATTATTCCCCAAAATTTATAACACCGCTTAAAAACTTTGTTTTATTTATTAAATAATTTATTTTGATAAAAACACATGCGATGTTCTCTGTAGTTATCAACCGTAACAATGTTATGGCATATAATACATATGATGACGTCATAATTAAAATCTAGACGTGCTAGAATTTTTTTAGTGGTATTTTTTAAATCAACGAATTCGAATACCTATTTTAATATCAATTACAAGAGCTTTGTTATTAATTATGAATGAAATTTTTAAGTTTATTTATGGAAAGTTTGTAATTTAAATATCAATAATTAATAAATTAAATTTCAAAATTTAATTTTTCTAATTGTTAACCTTGGAATTGATAATGCAGCAAAAATTAAACCAAATATGATTAATTTTAGTCGATAAAAAATAAAATAAAATATTATTATATTATTTCATGAACGAACTAGGATTTAAATTGAATTACAAGGTAACACCAATGATAGACGCAATTCGGACTTGAACAAATTCGGATTATCGTCAACTGGTAATCTATTCAGTTGTTGTTGGTTAGCCGATCAGCCCACCATGATCGAGCAAGCCAGCGGCACGCAGGTAACCGATCGCCCTCTCCGGAGTGGACCAGAGGTTCAACGCACTAGTGATGTTGTGGGCTATGTTGTGCTAGAGCGGTACAATCTGTCATAATGTGCTCAATTGTTTGTGGTGTGTCCTGGCACAGGTGGCAGGTGTCTGTGGAGTTGTCTAGTCTGTGTTCATATGTCTGTAAGTTGGGGTGATGTCCACAACGGAATCGTGCTAAGTTAACTCGATCCGATCTGCTCAGGCTGGTCTCTGACCTGTCAATGGGTGGCGGCTTCGCACCTAGGACCAGCATTCGGACCGAGTCGTGTCAGTGCTTTGTGGGTTAGGTGTGTGTGTGTGTGTGTGTGTGTGTGTGTGTTTTCTGTACTACGTGATGTCTGTGAGGCGTGGTATGGAATGGAGTATTTGGTTATAATGTTATAATGTTATGTTATAATGTTCCAGACCAACAAAGACCCTAGGATCCACTCACGGCTGGTCTACCTAACTGTGTTTGTAATTGTGTATTGTGTGTGTCCTCCGTGGTGGCGGAGGGGACCTACAATTTTACGCGGGTTCCGAACCACAAGAACATAAGAAATTTATGTAACAACTGTCTGTACATTGGCAACGACCAATTTTTGCAAAACTAAATAATTATCAATTTAAAACTAATTAATTATCGACTTAAAACTAATTAATTATCGATTTAAAACTAAAGATAGTGTCTGGATCCAGAGGATCAAGTTATAATAGGCTACTATCCACAAATATGTTACACTCTATATCTATTTATAACCGACATGCAAATATATCAGATCCAAAGAATCCAGTCAATTTCATTACGGTATCCATCAATACTAGTACCTTGCCAACGAAAAATAAGTCACGGTCCATATCGATTGCGGACCATGTCAAAATTTACAACCATTTACATTACAATATATATACAGTGTGTCCGTAAAGTCATGGTGGGATTTTAAGTAGCTATATTATTGCAACGAAACATGATAATGAGATGAAACAATGCCAAATTTAAGAACAACTCTCAAAGTTGTATCTTGTAGTTAATCTAGGCTAAGCTTAACCTTTATCTCGTAGTTAGTCTAGGCTGTCCACATGCCTATGTTGAACATGAGCGTAATAGCCCGAAAGTTAATGTGTGGTGTGCTCTAGCACGAGATCGAGTGATGGCCCATTTTTCTTCGCGGAACCCACTGTGACGTCACACAACTACCTCGCTATGTTGGAACATTTTGCAATACCCCAATTTATTGACAATAATGTCATCTTTCAGCAAGATGGTGCTCCTCCGCACTATGCCAACGTTGTTCGAGAATTCCTTAATGAAAAATTTGCACAGAGATGGATAGGAAGAGGATGGAAGCCATGGCCTCCACGCTCTCCGGACCTAACACCTTTGGACTTTTATTTGTGGGGTTACGTCAAGCAAAGCGTGTACAGTGTACCCATTAGAGATATTCATCACTTGCACGAGCGAATCACGGAAGCTATCGCATCCGTCACTCCTGATGTTCTTGGGCGTGTGTGGCTGGAATTGAATCACCGCCTAGATGTCTGCAGGGCTACAAGAGGAGCCCATATCGAACTACGTTAAATAAAGTTATTCTTTTAGAGTTGTTCTTCAATTTGCCTTTTTTTCATCTCATTATCATGTTTCGTTGCAATAATATAGCTATTTAAAATCCCACCATGACTTTACGGACACACTGTACTTAGGAGGAAAAGTGTAGGTGTGGCTGTAAAGACTGTACAGTAATGTAGAAATGTGTGTGCACCCATTTTGGGTCTCCTATTTAAAGGTGTTTGTGGGGCAAGTGAAGATTATGAGTTTTTCTATACCTCACAGTACTATGGGGGGCACCGCTCGGCAGAGGAATCTCTTTAAATGGGGTGTGTAAGGACAGAGAGTATCCCCTAGCCCAAGATGCTGCCTCCCTATATCCCACAACACTTGTGTTGAGCTGTGGGATCTATCACCACAAAGCCTTAATTTTACTACCTTAAACTATACCCAATCTATCAACATATGCGTCTAATCGATTTTTAAACATGTTTATAGACGTGCTACTAATTACTTCTACCGGCAAACTATTCCACCTATTTACTATTCTGTGCGTAAAAAAGTTTTTGGCAACTGTTGTCTCGAACCTTCTACTTGTCAACTTACACCCGTTATTTCTAGTCCTATTATATTGAGATATTTCGAAAAAGCTATCTCTATCTACGTTATCGAACCCATTCACAATTTTGAAAACCTGGATTAGATCACCCCTTAGCCTCCGAGTCTCGAGTGTAGTCAATTTTAACTCCTTAAGCCTATCCTCGTACGACTTTGACCTAAGCGACGGAATCATCTTAGTTGCTCGTCTTTGAACTATTTCGATTTTGTCTATATCTTTGCGCATATGCGGATTCCAAAATTGGATCGCGTACTCCAAATGGGGTCTAACTAATGATTTATAAAGAGGAACTATAATATCGCGCGATTTGTACTCAAAATTCCGAGCTATAAAACCTAACACTTTGTTCGCCTTATTGACCGCTGCTGTACTTTGTTTCGCTACTTTTAAATCACCAGTGACTATAACTCCTAAATCTTTTTCCTGCTCTACGCTTGTTAACTCTTTCCCTGACATACTATACGCAAAATTACCGTTACGCGAGCCTATATGCAAAATTTTGCACTTATCATCGTTAAATCTCATTTGCCATTTGACTGACCAATCAACAATTTGATTTAGATCTTCCTGGATTTTACCTCTATCTTCGTCATTAATCGCCCTACCACCCAGCTTCGTGTCATCCGCAAACTTTGAAACTGTACTGACTAGGCCGACATCTAAATCGTTAATATATATAAGAAAAAGCAAGGGGCCCAATACAGAACCCTGAGGAACGCCACTCGCTACATTAGCCCAACACGACTCCGCTCCATCAACGACCACCCTCTGTTTCCTACCTCGCACCCACTCTTCTAGCCAATTTATTACTACACCCCTGATTCCATGAGCCTTAGTTTTTTCAATGAGTCTTTTGTGCGGCACGGTGTCAAACGCTTTTTGAAAATCTAAATACACCACATCAACCGCCCGATGTCTATCGTAAACGTCAACCACGCTTTGAAAAAATTCTAAAAGATTAGTTAAGCAAGATTTGTTTCGCCTAAAACCGTGCTGCGTATTTCTAACTAGTTTATGCAATTCTAAGTGTTCGACTATACGATCCCTAATTATTGATTCCAGTAGCTTACCTACAACAGACGTTAAACTGATTGGCCTCTAATTTCCCGCCGTACCTTTATCGCCTTTCTTAAAGATAGGTGTTACGTTTGCTAACTTGAAATTATCTGGTACGCACCCCTCAGAAATAGACACATTAAAAATCTTTGTTAGCGGCACAACAATGCTATCTTTTAATTCTTTAAGTTGTATGGGATATATGGAATCCGGCCCCTGTGATTTACGCGTTTTCATTTTATCAATATAGCGCATTACGTCCCCTTCACTAACCACAATATTATCCAAAATATTACCATTATCAAAAGGTATTATGTCTATGACCGTAGGGATATTCGTTACATCTTCTATAGTAAAAATTGACGTAAAAAATTCGTTTAGCAAGGTAGCCATTTCCTTGTTTTCAGAAACTAGATCTCCGTTTACATTTTTCAACGGCCCCAAGACACTTTTTACTGGATTTCTATTGTTGACGTATTGAAAAAATCGCTTGGGGTTTTCTTTACCGTCACGAGCTATGGAGATTTCAACGCGCTTGGACTTTTTTATTACACTTTTCGCTTCCCGCCTCAGAGATATGCAGTTGTTTCGTAACAACAAATTGTCTTTATCGCACTTATGTTGCCTTTAAGCCCTATCTCTACTCTTTATAATGTCTCCTACTCTAGAAGTAAACCACAAGGGCTTGTTGTTTACTTTCGCACGCTTAATTTTGTACGGTACACATTCCTCATTTATAGTCCTAAATACTGTTTCGAACGATTCCCACATTAGTTTTGCGTTGGAGTTCCCCATCACGTTTTCCCAATTGACGTGTGACAATTTATTTCGAAATTTACAAAAGTCTGCGTGCTGGAAGTTAGGAATTTTTGTCGAGTTAGTTGGTTTCGAGTGACTTACTGAGAGGAGAAACTCTACCATATTGTGATCGCTATTGCTTAACGGTTCTATTACTTGACGATCAGTAATTAGCCTATCATCCGTAGTTATTACTAAATCTAAAATACTGTCCAACCTCGTAGGTTCCCCAACCTTTTGAATAAGAAAGCTATCCTCGAGAAAATTAACTAAACGATTACCTTCCGCGTCTCCCTGCATTGTATCGTAATTCACGTTGGCGCAATTATGTATATCTGGTGTTACCTTAATGGTGTGAGGTGTTGGTGCATGATTGTACATGTAGTGGCAAGGGTGTTGTGGGTTAGTTGTCGCTGCTGCCATGAATTGTGTTCCCCTCATGTCTAAATGTTCCTTAACTTTTAGTATTTTTGTTTCTGTGTGCAGGTGTTCTATTGGTGTTGTTTGAGTGCATCCTGTAATGATACGAAGTGCGTTGTTTTGTATTGTTTGTAAGGTGTTTATGTGTGTGTTTGAGATAATGGGTGCCCAGCATGGGCTAGCATAGTCCATAACTGAGCGAATATATTGTTTGTAATATATTGTTTTGTAATATATTGTTTTGTAACTGCCTGTATTTCTATTGTGTTATCTGCTTGGATTGTGTTTGTAATGTTTTAGGTGGCGTCAGTGTAGCTAATGCTTTTACGTATGTAAGTGATGAGTCCACCCCCGTGACCCCCAGTATGATCTTGACGGATCGCCGTGAAGTCAGGGATGGTGGGTGTTTTGTA
Organism: Bathynomus jamesi; assembly: GCA_023014485.1. Taxonomy (NCBI): domain Eukaryota; kingdom Metazoa; phylum Arthropoda; class Malacostraca; order Isopoda; family Cirolanidae; genus Bathynomus; species Bathynomus jamesi. The sequence continues at coordinate 285,911 of JAJOZX010005779.1, read as the reverse complement.
TGCGCGTTTTAGTTCCCTAAGCTGCATGATTTTGTTTGTGAGGCCATCTACGTTGTACTGTAATATGTTAATATTATGCTTCTGTATGCGTCTCATGGTCCTAGTGTGTCTGTCTTTGTGTATGGTGACATGTGTAAGTTGTAGTGGGGCCTAGATTAGTCTTAATGTCGCCAGAGAGTAAGAGTAGTCCGGGGAGCACGTCCGGCACGCAATTGCTCCCCGTAAATGAAAAAAAATAGCACGCGGGTATAGGTCCGGCCCCGAGAGCCGACCGGCACTCTGACCGTGCCACGCAACAGGCCGTCGACTGCCAGTCTGGCCAAACGTAGACTGCCCGCTGCACGGAGAATTGAGGAGGTTTGGCGACCAGCGCGTTGATGTCTTCGGTTTGACGCCGCCTCTTCTTCGCGTTGACGTTCCACGTTTTTTCGTTGGCGTTGACGCGCTGACATGTCCCGCGCTGGAGGATACAGCCACTGCTAGAAGCTTCCTCGTCAGCTGCTAACTTTTGGTTTTAATACTGTGTGTAGATTCAGTTATTACTGCGAATCTATTAAAAGAACATTCTCTGTTATTTTGTGCTTAACCTTCGTCTGCAATTTTGTGTTGCTCTCTTTGTTGGAGTTCTGAAAATGTATTGTCCACCTCCACCTGTCTGCTAAATTGTTCTAATATGGACTCTGTTTCAGAATGGCAGTTGAAGTGATGAGCTGTAAATCTATTTCATCGAAATATCATCGAATTTCACTTTATATGTTGATTTCATTAACTTTTCCTTCATGTTTTCTCTGATCTTTTGAATTTCTCAATTGAAAGTGAATTGTATATAACAGAGTAAGAAATTAATTTCTTCGTTTTCGAATCACTTTTGTCCTTCAAACTTCAAATTTTTATGCTTCCACTTCTTTTCCACGACATTTAATGAACCGTTTTAGATAAAAGCACGAAATCTAGAGGAAAAAAATAGCGTTATTCAGTTGACCATTTAGGCTAAATGTATTCTCCTTCTATAACAAAATACACTATATGTAGACATTTTTTTTCCCGTATAATAATTAAGTCCTAATACAAATTATTTTTTAAAAAACAATCGCAAAGATATTTTTTGCATTGAAGATAATTATATATACGAGTATTACGGTGGAGACCTACAGCTTTACGTGCGATCCGATTGCGCCGGGTTGCAACATAATCTCCAAACCCAATATCTTTTAACTTCGCTATTACATTAGTCAAGAAGCTCTCTCTCTCTCTCTCTCTCTATATATATATATATATACACTGTCCGAAAATACAGTGAAACGCGTGACCAGATGAAAAATACACTTATTTCTGGAACCATATCATAAATGTTCCAAATGTTGGGTCTTCTCGTTTCATTCATTGCTGATTTTCAATAAAAATATATTTTTTGGGGTAATTTTATGTGCAGAATTCAATTTTATCCTTTCTTAAATGCGGAAATTAACCAGAACTAGGATATATAAACCGTAGCCTAACTAAAATAGAAAGTAAACTATATGTATCTGGCTTGTCTAACGACAAGCCAGATACATATAGTTTGAAATGTCGTTTAACATCATCTTAAACGAATCATTATTTTTATTTCTTTTCTTCACATAAATTCATGCAAGTATGACTCAATCATTTGTCGATGAGTGCCACAATGGCGCTTGTTTCTGTGTTTTAACAAATGCCATGTGCTTTCAGTTTTCTGTGTGTGTGTGTGTGTGTGTGTGTGTGTGTGTGTGTACGCGCGCGCGCGCGCGCCGCTTTCCGAATCAACAACATTTTTTGAATGATTAACTGTTAAATGTTTATATTCATATCGTTCTAAGTTCTGTAGTCCATCATGATTATTGTAGTACCTCTCTTTATGTTTTCCTTTACACATGATGTTAACCGTTAACATCATGTATAAAGGAAAACATAAAGTTAACGTCTCCCGGTCACGACGAGGAACAGCATACAGGAAACATTTTCCTGTTTCTCTGCATATACTCCCAGAGACCAACTGGCTCAGGAAGAAGTCGCTCGCGCTTATACTTTCTTCTGGAAAACTTTGTTTCGTCAATTTCGACCGTAGTACCTGGTCCTTCTACTCTCACGGTTTTTTTTCAATATTGTATCAGCACAAACCTGAAAGGATGCATATTATAAGTTACGTTAGGCAGGGGTGTGCTGCCAATTTCTTAACAACCGGTTCTGATACAGATAGGGGGTTTAAATCTGCGAGCGCCAATGGCGCGAGTCATTAAGCTAGGGAATCTGGGGTGAGCAGCGGGGTCCGGAGTGAAGCCCCAGAAGCCAACGCATTTTAGCTTTTCCAAACAGCATTTTGTAACATTTTCGCAGAAATTATTTAACATATTCTTTATACTCACCAATGACATAATTATCTAAAAACAAACTAATTTTTCATCAAAAAATAAATAAATATTGAAACGACCACTGCTTGTGATACTACAACCTTACCTTACAACCTTACAAGGTGTCGCGCGATGATTTCTCATTTCGCGAAGGTCAAGCTTGTCGCCCCTCCTCTCGAGTTGGCCTGGTGAAGTAGTGAGTTGGATTCTTGCGCTCTCCACCTCACATAGCTAAGTACGCCCGGCTCATCGGGGATTGTTCTAAGCCAGGCGTCTAGTCTTCTTTTGAAGATTTCCACTGCAACTCCCTTCGTGTTTCTTAGGTCTTTGGGCAACTGATTAAACAGTTTTGGTCCTCTCACTACAAAACTGTTTTCTTTCAGGGTTAAGGATGTTCCCTGTCTCGCCTTCAATTTGGGAATACGACACAGTCTACCGCTTCTACTTTCCACCGTTGTTTGGGGAGTTATAGGATTCAAAGTAAGATTAGGGACTAGTTTCTCTATTATTTTCCAAGTGTAAATAATGGTGTATCTCTCTCTTCTCCTTTCTAGTGAATATAGGTTTAGTTCGCGTAACTTTTCTCAGTAATTTAGTTCTTTGCACCCATTGATCTTGGCTGTGAAGCTTCTTTGGATCCCTTCCAGCTGTCTAATGTCTTCTTTTTTATATGGGGATGTTAGGACCGAGCAGTATTCCAATTTGGGTATTATCAGGGTTTTCAGTAGAGGAATCATTACATTCCTATCCCTTCTTTTAAAGGTTCTCAATATCTGACCCGTTATTCTCTTTGCTCTGTTTACTGCTATCTTATCTTGTGTTTCAAATTTCGCATCATCTGTCATTACAACCCCTAAATCTTTTGCTCTGGAATTTCTCTGAATTTCCTGTCCATTTGGGTTATAATATTCCATGGATTTTAGGTCTTCTCTTTTTCCGTACTGTAACAGCTGAAATTTCTCGGTGTTAAACTTCATATTGTTGTCTTCCGTCCACTTGTAGATTCTGTTTATGTCGGTTTGTAGAGATCCTATGTCTTCTGGGTTTCTTATTTTTCTACTGATCTTTGTGTCATCCGCAAAGGATTTTACTGTGCTGTCTGTTAACGTCCTCATCTATGTAAGTTAGCATGATTATGAAGAGTAGTGGAGCTAATACTGTTCCTTGTGGTACTGAGCTGAGGACCTCTGATTCTGATGAAGATACTCCTTGTACTGTAACGACTTGCCGCCGCTCACTAAGGAAATTATATATCCATTTCCCTACTTTTCCTGTTATTCCCATATATTTCAGTTTATGTATTATGATTCCGTGGTCACACTTGTCGAACGCTTTAGCAAAGTCTGTGTATAGTACATCATAGTTTTCATTACTTTCAAGTGAATCAATAATGTTGTTGTAGTGTTCCATTAGTTGTGACAGGCATGATCTGCCTGACCGAAACCCGTGTTGGTTATCATTGAATTTTTTCTGAGTTTCCAAAAAGTCATAGATTTTCTGTCTAACTATTCTTTCAAATATTTTAGTGAGATGGGATGTAAGCGATACTGGCCTATAGTTTTTGGCCTCGGATCGATCTCCTCTTTTATATATTGGGACTATGTTCGCGCTGTTCAGGATGCCCGGTATTTCTCCCGTGTCTAGTGATCGTCTCCATATCCAGTATAGGGGCTCCTATATACCACCTATATTTTTCTATAAAATCCTGAAAAAATGAAAAAAAAATTTAGATATAAATTTACCTTCTCAATCATGCTGTCTCATTCAAGAAGTTTCCATATAGTCCGGTTGCACGGGGTGGGAACCCTGCATTGTTTGTTATAAAGCAAATCTTGACATATTTTGAAAGCTTATACCATCCCATTCAAGAATCCATCGGGTGTACACCTGACCCCCGCTTGGATTTTTCAATATGGCCGCCATTTTCCAAGATGGCCGGCGAAACTGAAAAATCCCATATCCTGGTCAATACTTGATGGATTTTGATGATCTTGGTGTCATTTCTAGGGTTTTTTAGGATGATGAGTCGATCTGGAGGGGTTGCAGATATTTTGGGAGTCGTTTTGATCCACATTCGTCAATACTCAAGGTCATTGGAGGTCAAACGACCCCCGAAATAAGGAATATCCCATATCCCGGGCAGTCGTGGAGATATTTTCGTGATCTTACTGTCATTTTTATGGTTTTGGGCGAGACTGAGTAGTTCTATAGGCACATGATAACAGTAGGATATCATTTTACAACTCCATAGGTCAAGTCAAGGTCATTTGAGGTTAAAGTTTGGCCTTGAAATATGATAATGCCACAGTTGACATCACTGTATTTGCTTTATTTCAGTGACAATTTCTACAATCTAGCTAACTGCTGAGCACCTAACATCTTTTCTGCAGATAAAACCAGATCATAATGCTTAAATGACATAACCTACATTATATGGATATGGATATTCGGATATAAACCACAATTTATGCTGAAGTGCAGGGCACATGCATTCTATGGAAGGTTGCAAAGCTACAAGATATGACCTCGTAAGCAAAACAAAGCTCACACCTAGCTGGGGGATTGGCATTGATAACTTTGATGCAGTTATTCACATTAGGTAACCATTTATTGGGGGCAAATATCAAAAGACATGGTTGTGTCAGGATCGTCAGGATCATCAGTCTGCTCTTCGTTTGCGTTTTGGTTCAATGGATTGTTGCAATCCAAGCCGATGCCACATGCACAGAACATTGTGCAAGGGATTCCGCGTCCCATGCAGCCGCAGCGACTCCTCCTGCATGCTGATTGTGATTCACACCCACATCTGATTAGCTTCAGAACTTCATCTGGTGCGAAGCACACTCCTTTACCAACTGTTTTTGGGATGAGAACTCTGTTTGTTTCGTCTCTCTCCCACCCATAATGCACAGGATCAAGTGGTGGTGGGTCACACTTTAGTGCATCGAGCCAGTTCGCCACAGTGTAGTGGCCTCTGAGCACATTTTGATGGAAAGCTTCAGTTGTTGGTGGTAGAGAACATAGTTTGGGTGCAGCAGTTCCCGACTTCCCTGTCTTCTGAGCTCATACTCGCTGACGACACTCAGTGAGAGATGAGGATTTCTTATCCCCATAGCATGCAACAATGAACGCTGTTGCCTCTTTACCGATATGGTCAAAGCATGCATCAAGGGACCCCAGTTTGTCTAGCTTCCGACCCTCGCTGACGACACTCAGTGAGAGATGAGGATTTCTTATCCCCATAGCATGCAACAATGAACGCTGTTGCCTCTTTCCCGATATGGTCAAAGCATGCATCAAGGGACCCCAGTTTGTCTAGCTTCCGACCCTTCTTGGCTGTGGCAATGGCAGTGGCTTTGCCGATGCCATGTATTGCTGCAACTGTGTTACAACCACTCAAAGCGTGTAGTTTGAGGATTTGTGGGATGATGTCTTTGTGCTGGGTTACAGTTGCTCGGATGTCCACTGATTTTCTGCCACGCACTGGAGACTCCATAATCATGGGACAGCCTAGTTTCTTAAATTCATAGAAGTGAGTCAGCATGGCAAACACGTCTGTGTTATCACAAATGATGGAGATGCGGGCATCAGAATCTTTCTCAGTTTGTGCGATAGCGTGTTGTGTTATTATCACGTCAGCCTCTTCATGAGATGATGAGAGCTCCAATGCTGCTCGACTCCTGCCTCGCACAATGGAAGTCGGTATGGTCTGCCATCCTGCAAGCACTAGCTCATGGTCTTGGGTTACAGTTGCGAGATACTCACTGTCAGCAAGGATTCGCTCACAGAGCAGCCTGTTTAGTTATTCTTTGTTCGCGGTGCACGTGAGAACAGCGTCTCTTGTAGGCAATGGGGTGTTGAGGTCCAGCTTGTGAACTCTGCTGCTCTTGCCTCTCATTGCCCGAGTGCTTGATTTCGGAGAGAAATCATAGTAGCGATCAAAAGCTAGTACTACAGATGCATGAGAAAGATGTTTCGATAGCCATACTTTGAAGGTTTGGATAAATGTAGCAACTGTGCCACTAGCAGGCCAGTCGACTGTCCACAAAACAGCTGACACATCCATGATAACAACTGCTGGTCGACCCCATGTTCGAGAGGATGTTTCCACTCCCAAGTTTTCCATATCCATATAATATGGGTTATGTCATTTAAGCATTATGATCTGGTTTTATCTGCAGAAAAGATGTTAAGTGCTCAGCAGTTAGCTAGATTGTAGAAATTGTCACTGAAATAAAGCAAATACAGTGATGTCAACTGTGGCATTATCATATTTCAAGGCCAAACTTTAACCTCAAATGACCTTGACTTAACCTATGGAGTTGCAAAATGATATCCTACTGTTATCATGTGCCTATAGAACTACTCAGTCTCGCCCAAAACCATAAAAATGACAGTAAGATCACGAAAATATCTCCACGACTGCCCGGGATATGGGATATTCCTTATTTCGGGGGGCGTTTGACCTCCAATGACCTTGAGTATTGACGAATGTGGATCAAAACGACTCCCAAAATATCTGCAACCCCTCCAGATCGACTCATCATCCTAAAATCCCCTAGAAATGACACCAAGATCATCAAAATCCATCAAGTATTGACCAGGATATGGGATTTTTCAGTTTAGCCGGCCATCTTGGAAAATGACGGCCATATTGAAAAAGCCAAGCCGGGGTCAGGTGTACACCCGATGGATTCTTGAATGGGGTGGTATAAGCTTTCAAAATATGTAAAATTTGCTTTATAACAAACAATGTAGGGTTCCAGTAAAATCAGGGTCTGTGCTGCCGGACTAATATAGCCAGTTCGTTTTTGCGATGGTTGAGTATCAGTTTTCTCACGAACTCTAGTATCATCAGCTTAACGATGACTTCTTAGCCAAGTCTTGACCTATGGCACAGCATCCTAGTGTTTTTATTGTCATCAGACTGAAAATATGATTAACAGAAAATTTGCTTCTTTCCGCTTTAGCAGTATCGTTCATAACACTAAAGCCTCGTTCTGCTTCCGCGCTGCTAATAGCCATAAACAACAGGGTCACTAGTTTTTTCCGATATTTGCATGACTTTTGTCCTGCTAGAAGTGGACGAAGTTTGAATGGTGGTGGCTTTATCTTCATTTTGCACATCTTTTGTTCTCTGTTGTTTTTGTTTAAAAATTGGAAACAGAACCTGTTTCTTCATTTTGATTACAAATTGACTTTTGGATCAGGGTTTTCGTGATTCCGGAGGGGCCTGGTGCCTTTTCTTTAAAGAGGCTGATCGTGTCAGTGACCTCTTTCACCGTAATTCTGAAGTTGGCATTTAGGGGTTCTGCCCTATCCGTTGGTAGGATCCTTTCGTGGTTGTCTGCCAGCCACTGTGTGACCCTTGCTTCATTGTCTTCGTCGAACAGGTCATTTTCTTCATCGCTTATGTTGAACGTTCTTCTGAGACGATTTCGAAAGCTTTCCGCTATTTCTTGGTCCGAGATGAGAGGTCTTCCGTTTTCATTCCGGAGTGTCTTGAATTTTTCAGCTTTGGGTGTTCCTTTTAGTTTCCTTATCTGTGACCAGAAGGTTTTAGGGTCTCTTTCTACGTCTATCCTGTCGACGAGCACGTTCCACATGTCGTGTTCTTTTTCAATCCACAAGCCTCGTAGTCGGGCTCTGAGGATGTTGTATTGCAGTTTGTTATGCAGGTAATTTATGCTGCTGTCCATCTGGTTCCTGACGACGTTTAATTGGCGTGTGGCGGCGTCGATTTCTTCGGAGGGGGAGGGGTGTGGCAGAATGCGGTGGGTGATGGTGGGTACGTGTTTTTCCTTGGCAGTCTTCAGCGCCTTCAGAAGGTCTGCCGTGGCAGCTTCAATTGCTGCTATCCCCCCACCATTCAGTTCTGAGGGCTCGTGTTGGGCGGTTTTTCCTTGGCAGTCTTCAGCGCCTTCAGAAGGTCTGCCGTGGCAGCTTCAATTGCTGCTATCCCCCCGCCATTCAGTTCTGAGGGCTCGTGTTGGGCGAGGTCAGCCTGGTACTCCTCCCAGTTCGTCTTGCGGATGGAGGGGCGGGGACGGATTGGGACTTGTAAAGGAGCGCAGGCAATCTTCATGATGATAGGGACGTGGTCGCTGGGTGTGGCGGGGCCCGGATAGTGATGAGTGTTGAGGTATGCCAGATTATTGGCAATAATTTTGTCGGGCATCGTTCCGGCGTTCCTGCCGTAAAAAGTTGGAAAATGTGGCCCTAACCACTTCATTTTCCCCCTTCTGTTTATTTCCGCCAGTTGTTTCCCGTAATGGTTACTGTAGTTATCGTCGAAGTCCACATGTCTGGCATTCAGGTCTCCGATGATGTAAACTGGGCAGTTATAGTTCAGAAGTTTGATAATATCTGCTGATGAGATGGTGCCCCTCCTCGGGGGGCAGTATATCGTCCCAATGATGAGGTCTTCGTGGCCTAGTTTTAACCTCACTGCCAGTGTTTCGTCTTCGAAGCTTGTGATCTCTTCGAAGCGAAGACCACGTTTGACGGCAATTGCAACACCGTCATGCAGTTCTTGCGATCTGTTCGATTGTATGATGTTGTAATTGAACAGTTTTATTTGCTGGGGTGCCTTTAGGCTGTGTGAGTTAATGAGGATGATGTCTGGGTCGATTAGTCTGTAGGTATTGGCCAGAGACGTCTTGTGCGTTTGCCAATGCAGTACATTTTGCTGAAGAATCGTTAGGTTAGATTGTTGCGCGTGCATGTTGATTGTGTTTTGCTTTTTGGTTCAGTGCCTGTCGGGGAGCGCGTCGCATTCCCTGAACGAATTTTTTTGAATGCCTGGTCCGGGAGAACGTCGAGGTCCTCACCTTTGACAGCGATTTCTTGTCGTTCGATCAAGAGTGGGATGTCATAAGTGGTGTCCAAGTTCTCTTCGAAGGTGTACTTATAAGATCCCTCTCTCAGCCCTTTCACCAGTTGGGATAGGACCATGGGTTTAGGGAAGGGGTTGGAGGCCTTCGCGACGATCCTTAGCCCCAGATCTGAGGCCTTGTGTTGGGGACGAGCAATTTTCTTCGGTAACGGTTTAGAGGATTCAGTGTTCGGCTTCTCAGGAAATTTGGGGCAAGAGGTTTGCCCGGTTAGGGGCTTCGCTTTCGGTGCCTCCCGTATTCCCGCACGAGTGCGGCGGGGTCGTGGGGCATCCGTGTAAGATTCCGCTTCGTTGTCTGATACTGGGGCAGAGACGGGTTTGGGTACGGGTTCGGGCTCAGGTTCTGATTCACTGTCTGATTCGTCGGAGGCGGCAGTTGTCCTTTCTGGGAGTCGTGCCGCGAAGATAGATGCCGAGGGGACATCGTCGGGGGCGTTGACTTCCGGCATGCCGTTTCTCCTGAGCATGTCATTTAGGTGCTTCGAGTATGTGCCTGGGGTGCCCATATTGAGGAGATGAGCGTGTATGACGCAAGTCAATAGGGTCAGGCTGTTTGAGTTTTCAAGTACGATTTCTGTGGGACTGAGGTGAGAGCGAGCCTCCTCGATGGACTGTTTGACTGCAGCTCTGTACGGTTGCAGCTCTTTTACGGCCGAGTCCTCCTGAGTTTTTTCCTTCCTCAGTCGGATGGCCTCCTTCTTCTTCGGGCATGCCATTGCCAGTGTACGGTGCGGGCCGTGGCAGTTGATGCATTTCTTTTGTGTGGCCTTACATTCGGTCCACTTATGTCCCACTACTGCGCACTCGGAGCAGACCGTGATGTGTTTGGTGGGACAGTCCTTCGAAGGGTGCTCCTCGAATTTATAGCAATTGAAACAAGTCAGGACAGTAATAAATTCGTCCACGGTGATCTGAGAAGGGGTCACGAACATGTGGAATAGTAACAGTCCTGATTCCGCTGCTTTGGCCGCAATCTCGGGGGTCTTGAATTCAACTTTAACGACGTGGGTGAAGTCTTTGATTTTTGTGACTTCTTCAACTTTGGCCCACGTGTTCTCCTTTTCTAGTTCCTCTTTTATTTCTTCCTTAGACCGGCATCCGATGTGGCGGTCGAGTTTTCTCATAAAGACAGAGCTCTTGGCTCTGATATTAGGGGGCACCTGGATTTGTATGCCCGCGGTACGAAGCGACTCTTTAGTTTCAGGCGCCAGAAGCTTCGACGCGTCTTCCTCCCTGCATACTGCGGTGAACGTAGGGTGCTCACCGTAAATTCGGATGAAGGGCACGTGTGCCCTCGTGAAAACTTCCGAGATGACGTAGCTTCTCGTAGCTTTCTTAGATGTTGCTTTGATTTTTAGTCGCATTTGTTTTTGGGGCGTTGCGGTCGCCATCTTGTAAAATGTGTCGCGAGATAGGGTCGCCAGGGGTCGGCCGTCGGGCAGGAGGGGGGGGGGGAGAATGGTGGTGTATGATATGGGCTCTGGCCGCATCTCCTGAGGGGGATGACTCATGGCGGACTTATGAGCGCCGCCTCCCCTCAGGCTTGGTTATCAGGATTGCAGTTTCCATACACGGAGACGGGGTGATTAGAGTCGCACCGTGGTCTTGGGAAACCTCTAGCCCTGACATGCATTTCCCCCGAGAGGTGATGTCATGCCAAAGTTCGAGTGCAATTCTGGATGCAGTTCGAGCGAACCCTAATCTGGTCCGCAGCGGGCTAAGCCTCAGACCTCCTTCGTCAGATCCTATTGATGCACGCATCGATAGACGGGTTCTAGTGAAACCCCCCAACCTGCCCCTCCGGCTTGGCCCCAGCAAGCCCTGGGTCTCTAGTGAAGACACATACTAACGTAGAACGCGCTCAAATAGAAGTAGTCTTATTTCTGCGATGTCCTGGGTTTATACTTTTAGCCGCCAATACTACTGAAGCGTGCACTTCGGCGAAGAAAAACGAAGCGTTGTCTTGTCTGCGGGGTCCAAGCGAATTCAATGCTGCTCGTATTAGTCTGCCTGGGCGAGATGAACTCTTATTCCCTTGCGGGTAGTGATTCTGGGCAGGCAGAAGCGGGCGAGAAATGATTCTCCGGGAAAAGAAAATTTTCCTCCAACTTTACCACCTTTGCCAGAGCGAGATTCAATCGACGAGATGTTGAGGTAGAAATCAGCGTAGCGAGCAGTCCCCTCTCCCTCTGCATTTGCTTGTCCCTTATATAGCCGGGATGGGACAATTCGACGTGGCCGACTCGATGCGACCCAACTCGATGTGGCCGACTCGATGTCAGGACAACTCGATGCCAGGCCAAGTCGATGCCAGGCCAAGTCGATGCCAGGCCAAGTCGAAGCATATTGTGCTTTATTATCTTTTAAGGGTATTTTAAGAAGAAAAAGTAAAGCATAAAAAAAAAAATAAAAAAATAATTAAGGCTAGGTAAGGTAGGTAAGGTAGGGTAGGTAGGTTAGGTAAGGTTAGGTTAGGTTAGGTAGGTTAGGTAAGGTAGGGTAGGTAGGGTAGGTTAGGTTAGGTTAGGTAGGTAAGGTAAGGTTAGGTAGGTAGGTTAGGTTAGGTAAGGTTAGGTTAGGTAAGGTTAGGTAAGGTAAGGTAAGGTTAGGTAAGGTAGGTTAGGTTTGGTAGGTTAGGTTAGGTAAGGTTAGGTAGGTAAGGTAATTATTGAACTCGGCCTCGGTCTTGACTTCAGACTCGACTACAACACTGTTTGGCATCGACTTGGCCTGGCATCGACTTGGCTTGACATCGAGTTGTCCTGACATCGAGTCGGCCACATCGAGTTGGGTCGCATCGAGTCGGCCACATCGAATCGTACCCAACCCTATATAGCAGTATGATATTATGATGTATGTGCTAAAATACATACATGCAAATAATCGTACATACACATACGTACATAATTACACACGCTGGTAAAGTCTCTGATCTAATGTTTACATGTCCTAGTCCGGCTGACTCAACCACGTGTTTCAGTTCCAGCCAGCAAGCCAGCTTTGCTTATTATGCAGTTGTTCGATCGATCTTTTTCATAAATACTTTCTAAAAATTTCATAATGAAATAAAATCATTCTAATGGCATGCAACGTATGTAACATCAAATGTGACACTGTAAACTAAAGCTATAATTCACAAAAACACAATTGTGAACGGGACAAATCCCGGGCGTCATGAGCATTCGTAAAATTCATCAAGACTGACTGACAAATTGCAAATTTCAAGATAAATTTCTACTGACTGTTAAATATTTGTTAAAAACAAACAAACGGTTCGGTGATCCAATCAAAATTTAACAACCGGTCCGGGCGAACCGGACCGAACCGGTCCCAGCACACCCCTGAGGTTAGGTCAGGTTAGGTTAGGATAATGCAACTAGTCTCCCTTAAATAGTTGTTATAGTCTATTACTGCGTCGGTTTTAATTCCGAGTTCATGATCACAAAATTTTATGTTGGTGTATTCTTTTGTTCAGCACCAAATAAACATAATCTTAGATAATGGAATATGGGTGTCTTCGAACCATGTTCCATTGCGCACTGAAAATGTTTTATTACATCCACTTTTTTGGCCTCCATACGTAATTATGTACGATCATCATTTTGTTTTCTACAACATTCCTTTTCTTTTGGTATTTTGTTCCAATCCTGTATAAAATGTACTGCATCTTCTTCTGGCTGCAGTCTATTATGCAACTTTATTAAATTAAATTCTTCATCCATCTTTACTGAAAGTCAGCCGATATCTTAACTGCTTAACGTAAGTGAACCCTAATCTTGCAACTTATGGATAGTGGGCCGGCCAAAAATTGAAAAGTCCTCTAGAAAAAACTTAACGGCGTTTTTTTTTAATAGAAGACACCCACCTTAGATAAGTAGTATTGAGGATGCCAAACAAGATGTAGGTGGATGCCACTCAGTTTTGGGTCTGAAGGTCCCATACAAGGTTACAAAAGTCAAATTCTGAAAAATTCCGAATTTTTGCATTTCAGTGGTGGCTCTTGTAACAACGTGTTTAAAGGTGTATCATTAGCACATAAAGCATATTTTTGTGATTTTATGGATAATAATTGAATGTAACTATGACTCTGGATGTCTTTATTTCCATTAAAACTGCATTTAGCATGCTGGGTGAGGTGCGCATGTGCCTACTACTACCATAGTACAAGTAATAGATACTTTCACGTGTTGAATATTTTCAATGCACTGGCTGGCTAGACATTGGTTTGGTATGTGCAATTAAAAGAGTGCAGACAGTGCCAGCTGGTAAAATAATAATAATAATACTGCTAAAGGATAGGTATGTTTCGAATTGTTTCAATATATCTGTGGCTACTACATACTGCCATTCCCACTTGTCTTTGCAGATACGGGGCTCATCAGCAATGGACCCTGTAGCTGTCATCAAGTGCAAGAGGAAACGTCAGGATGTCATTGAAGATTGTTGCTTCTTCTGCCAAAGCAGCGCTGGTGATCTGCGCACAGCATCAGCAGAAGGAAAAGCAAGAACTATAACTGTGGGCGATGAAAGAAAGAACCTGGGAGATACCTACTATCTTGATGTTTTACAAAGACTGGAAAGTCATTCCAAGGATGATTTCAATGCATTGGAACTCAAGTGACATAAATCATGCTACTCTTTATTCACCTCTGAAGGCAAACCCAAAAGGCTGCGAAGTCAGCAGCAGACAATGGGTGCATCGGCGACCACAAAAAGTGCAGGCTCTCAGGGTTTTCCCCGAAAGCGTAGACGTTCAACACCAGTGATTGATTGGACCCTCTGCATGTTTTGCCAAAAGAAGACCACAAAGAAACTGCACAGGGTGGAGACAATGGAGAAGTCAGATGACTTGATCCAGCGTGCCAAACACGACTCTGTCATGAGCATACCGTTGTCAGCGGTGAGTGATGTGATTGCACTTGAAGGCTGCTATCATCTGGCATGTTTGGTGACATTTGAGAAACGTACTAGAAAACAAGCGGTGTCAGAGGAGCAGCAAGGGCTTGAAAATGAGTGCATGTCAAAGCTGTGCAAAGACTTGACAGTCGGCCTGTCTCGTGGTCACCTATACGACATGGGAGACGTCTGAGATAGATACGAGGGTATGTGTAATGACACCGGCATCACCGTGAAATACTCCAGGAGAACAACGTTCTACGAAGATGTTCAAAGGCTGCTTGGATCAAACGCCAGTTATGTACGCCCATTCTCAAGGGGCCCGCTGCTGATTTACCCTGGAGAGAGCTCAGATTTCATCATCTCCAAAGCAATGGCTAAGTCTTGTGAACAAGGTCCTGTCACTTCTGAGTCAGAGTCTACTGAAGATGAAGATACTGATGTCCGCATGTGTGCCACTAGCAGCATATTCCAAGATATGGTACACGTGGCTCTGAAGGTTCGACAAGATCTTCTTGAAACTCCTGGACACTCCGAGACATGGCAAGATCTTGATCAGGAACATGTTGATCACGTCATACTAGGGTGTGTCAATTTTAGGGAGCAAAGTGAAATCTTTAGATTTTCAAAGACTACTAGTGACCAAATGATGCATTTTCATGTGCTAAATCGAAATATGGCTTTATAATCCAGATTTGACCACTCCTAGCTACTTACAGTATATTTGAAGTTGACGTTTACGAAAAATGAGCAATTTTTGCAAGTATTTTTTTTATTGTATATAATTACATTTTACATACATTACATACAATTAAAGACATTTTGGTTGTATTTCAATATTAAAATTTAGAAATATAGATAGGTTTCTTGAACTTTGCCAAGGATGCCATGTCTGCCTTGCTCTTGTTCCTGGACATGAGCTCCCTACTGGCCACCTGGCCACTGATGTACGCCTCCCTCCTCTCTTGTGAGTAAATATGTTGTGCTGCTTCAGTTGTCATCCTTACACACCTCTCTACTGACTGTGTGTGAGGGCCATGCAGGAACGTCCATTGGTCTACCCAGAAACTCCTTGATTACAGCAGTGGTGAGGGAGCAGGTCAGAGGAGGCTCAGTCACGCCAGATTTCCAGTCAATAAACTCCGAGAGTTTGGTGGCATCTGGGTTGATGTCAGGAGTCTTCCTGAGTCTGACACTGCAGTCTCCTACCTGTGTGTCCTCATCTCCTTCACCTCTGATTTCGAGTATCCTCTTCACTGCCTCCCTTCTCTCCTCCTCCACCTCACTGCACAGCATGTCCTGGAGCACAGCCTTAGAGTGTGCATACCAGGCTGATCTCTTCACTGTAGGCATCACTAATCCTATCACCTCCTTCTTCTGACTTCTGAGCAGCTCCAGCTGGTACAGTACATGCCTGGGACCCTCCACCCAGCTGTGATTTAATTTGATGTTGAACCAGTTTGGCATGTAGACTCCCACTATGAATTCCACAATTATCCTCAGATTCTTCAGGTTCCTACCCTTCAGCCATGCTTGGAAATCCACAATCTGCAGAACCTTAGAGCCGTGGTGAGCCACCTATTGTGACAGACTGGCCCAATCTCCAGGAGAGTTAGACTCTGAGGTACCTCTCCCGAGCTGATGGCAGTGATGATTCTGTAGCCATATGATTGGTCTGTGCTGAGGTCTTTGACTACCTCCTGACTGAGATGGGGTAGAGGAGGACCAACAGTGATCTTCGTGAAGTTTGGGTTGATCTCCAGCTCAGTGGCAGTGTCTAACATCTTCCCTAGGGGCCCAGACCACTTGTTGCTCAATGTCTTGCCATCCAGTGCAGTCACCAGGTGTCTGAGACTCAGCTCCCCAGTGTACAAGTCACAGACAATCCACACCAACTTCCTGCTAAGCTTGGCCTCCACATAATGCATTACTCCTCCCTCCCAGCCAGTATTCACATTAGTACTGTCACCTCCTATGGCCAAAAGGGTCTGGTCTGCAACTCTCTCTCTTAGCCAGTTCACCAGATGATCAGCAATGACCTCAGCATAACTTCTCTCCTCTGCAGCTTCCTCTGGTACAAAATGCCACAAATATTTCCCACCTGGTTCATTGCACACTGTGTAGTGTTCTTCCTTAATGAGGCCAGAAAACTGCCTGTCACTGCCCTCAGCTTCCATCATCACTTTGGTGTCATCTCTTTTCCCATCAAAGAACAATGCCGTTGTTAATCAGGTCATTAACTGGGTAATTCCTCCTGTCTTCCTCACTCATCTCTCTCCTCAACAAACCATACCTCAGCAGATCTCTGGCTGTAGGCAGCTCAGCAGGGGGAAGTTCCCTCCCAGTCCCCACCAAATGACTTAGGTGGCAACTTGATTTGCTTCGATAGCCTACTGATTATGATTACATAAAATTAAGTTAATTGACATTCTTAATATCTTCCTATAAGCTCAGATAAAAGGTTGTGTTGTTATAGGTATAAGACTTAATTATTCAAAGTAATGACAATTTCATATATCTATCATATCAAAATATACAGAAAGTTTGGGTCACACATAACATTTCGAATAATTTGAATTACACAATATTTACATTACGAAGTAATCAAAATTGTCAAAAAGGAGGGAAAACATGCATTCACAATAAAAACTCCAGCATTTGTGACTGTGAAACTTAAAAACCATACTGCACACCAAAAATAACCAAAGTTGACCACACATATCAATGGCACATTGATATACGATGCTACAGTCATATTTAGGTTATATTTCAAACCTTTATGTTCAAATATAAGTGGGTAAATGACTTTTTTAAACAGCACTAAAGATATTTCTAAGTTTGCTAGATAATATGACATCATTTGAGCATTAGTAGCTTTTGAATTGTTGACTTTACTAAAATTGACACATCCTAGCGTCATACCCGACAGTCTGTACCTGTTTCTACGATTGTTCTTTGGGGGAATGGATGCTGTGGATGAGGGAAGTGAAGAGGGCCAGAAAGTGAAGCAGAGTGTGTATAGCATTGCCCAGGACATAGTCTATGCAGTCTCCAACCGACGAAAGTTGACACCAAAGCATGTGGGCTTGGGTCTTACTCTGCACCAAGCCACCCGCTCAGAAGCACTCCAAGATCTGTTCCACGTGGAAAATCACACTATTGGTGTCGACACTGTAAGAAGGATAGACACCACCATCGCTCAGAACATCCTGGAGAGGTATGCTGAGAATGGATGTGTGTACATCCCTGACACCATCGTCAAAGAGAGAATGATTCACTGCTCTTGTGACAACATAAATGTCTTGGAGTCAACCTTAGACGGGAAGAACACCTTCCACAGCACTCAACTGATGGTATGGCAGAGAGGCTCCCTCCACAGCAGAGTCATGGCCAAAAGGGTGGTAAGCACAAGAGATCGAAATCTATCAAACCTGATGACCTACAGGAGTTCCAAAGGCTGGACCAGGCTACCCTCCCATCTGGCAAGAGGCCATCTCCTCCTGGCTACGACACTGACATAGACGACTTGTCACATGAGCCTGAGAGGGACCGGGCACGTGCCAAGGACTTGGCCTGGGTGGTGTCACGCATCCATGATGAAGCGATGTCCGTTCCAAGCTGGGGAGCATTCAATCAATCTGCCAGCACTGCGGATCCACCAGTAACGACCGCCTGGATGTTGCCAATGCTGCAGGCACCAGCAGATGACAAAGACACCATGATCACCGTCATCAATCGCTTCATGGCTATTTCTGAGTATGCCAGCCAGAAGTACACCATCATCACTGCTGATCAACCTCTGTACAGTAGGGGTAAGGAACTAGTCTGGGCAAACTCGAAATTTGCCAACGTGGTCTTGTTCATGGGAGGCCTCCATATCTGCCTCAACTTTCTGAAAGCTATTGGTCAACACATGGAAAGTGTGGGACTTGATGACTTATGGACAGAGGCAGGTGTGTACGCGGCTAACACCACTGAGACAATGTGGACGGCAAGGCCTACTACCGAGCTGTGAGAGGTCACTAGCTGACATATGAGGCACTGTGGCGCATCAAATGGCAGATGTTTGAGTCATGGCTGGCTGCAACTGGCAACGGAGATGAGAACGTCAAACAGCTTGCCCTCAATGTTGCTTTGCTTTTCAAAGACAGAGCTGACATAGATGAGATACGCGATGCTGTTGACAATTTCTCAGGCGTTTTGGCAGATGAGAAATTCCACAGTATCATGGAGGAATTCAATGACCAGCATTCTGAAAATCCTAACTTCATGCTGTGGTCATCCTACATGGAAATGGTAGAGATCCTACTGGCCTTCATCAGAGCTGAGAGAGATGGCATGTGGAGTCTTCACATAGAAGCCTTTGCTGCAATGCTGCCTTGGCTAACTATCTATGACCACACAAACTATGCACGTTGGGGCCGGTCTACTTGGCCGATATGAAAGGTCTTGAGAAGTCAGCACCAGAAGTTCATGCAGAGTTCTGTAATGGGAACTTTGTCGTCAAGAGGACGGCGAAGCGCTTCAACCAAGTTCCAGCTGATCAGGCAACCGAATGAATAAATCGTACATGAAACATGCACAATGGTATCATCGGCATCACAAAGAATGACCAAGCAAGAGACAGGTTCTGCATCACGTGGTCAGAGCGGTCACGCATCTCTCAAGACACAAGATGCCTCTTCAATCTTCAAGATGATGATGGGGAAGCCACCTTCACTCGGGTTGACAGTCTGCCTTCTCGCACTAGGCGTGACGCTCATGATGTCATGAAGTTAGTTCAGCAGTTGAAGCAGTTTGACGTCTTCAGAGTTCACATGAGTGAAGCAGGAGATACAGATGCCGTCACTAACATCCTACTTGTTTCACTGGCAACCAAAGATACTGCACCCACAGGTGTTGTGGAGAACCTGCTGACAGCTCAGGATCGAGGAACGCAGCATGTAATCAGCCTCATGAAGGAGAGACTGATTGAACAGATAGTAGGCTTCCTTGAAACGATGAAGAAACATCGGTCGAAAACCTTCGCTGATGTGTACAAAGCTACAGTTTCCACCAAGCAGAACATGCAGAAGACCATCAAAGCTGACAGAAAGCTACTACAGCGGCTCCTGAATGCCGCGACTGCAGGTCGCATGGTGGAGATGGTCAACGTCTTGAAGCATGAACTGTCCCCAGTCCCATTTAGTCTGGCGAAAGCAGGAGGAGAGATGAATTCGACATCGAAGTCTGAGCTGATGAACATCCTGATGGCTCAGCAGACCATAAGCTCAGAGGTTCCAACCTCTGATCTGAAGACCTGTGTGATGATAGATGGCCATGCACTCATCCAAGCTCTTGGCAAGCCTGGCGGCTGTCGGACATTCCGCGACTATGCTGAAGTGTTCTTCAAGGCCGTGACGAGTTATTTCACAATGAACACACAACAAGAGTTGATGTCATCATTGATCGGTACGCAGGGGAAGGATCGATCAAAGCAGTTACCAGGACAAAGCGTGCAAGCAAGAAGAAACCGATTTGGAAAGTCATTGATGGCCCACAAGTTCTACTGCCTGAAGTGTGGAAAAACTTCATGGCCATGGATACAAACAAACCTGACCTAGCCTTGTTTCTGTCTAACGTCATCACTGAGAAGGGCAGAGATCTTCAAGAAAGATGTCAGCTGGTGACAGGGGGTGGCTTCTCTGAAGCCAGTGAAGTACGGTCAACCAGGCGACATGACGTTCCACTGCATAGCACCCATGGAGAGGCGGACACCAGGCTCATCCTTCACTCATGCGATGCAGCGTCCCAGGGCTATGAACGAATACTGGTAGTGTGCAGAGATACTGATGTAATGGTGCTGCTGATTCACTTCGTTTGCACCAAGGTCGCTGAAGTGTGGATGCTGTGCGGAACGGCCAAGAACCGAAAGTGCTACCCAGTGCACGATGTATTCAAGATTTTGTCGCCCGCAGTCAGGGACAACCTGGTCAGCTTCCACGCTTTGACCGGGTGTGACACAGTCTCGTCCTTCAGTGGTCATGGAAAAAAGAAGTGTTGGAAGGTGTTCAGTGACCACCCACTCCTGCTGCACGCCATTGGTCGAGATGGGGATATCGCAGATGTTGAGAAGTTTGTGTGTCATTTGTATGGCACCCCGGAACAACACAGTTGATGATG
This sequence comes from Bathynomus jamesi, assembly GCA_023014485.1. Classification (NCBI taxonomy): domain Eukaryota; kingdom Metazoa; phylum Arthropoda; class Malacostraca; order Isopoda; family Cirolanidae; genus Bathynomus; species Bathynomus jamesi. Next base: position 265,589 of record JAJOZX010005779.1, on the reverse strand, counting down.
CCAGAGTTCACCTTTTTGGGAAGGCCAAGAAGACTGGAAATGCTCCCACCGACAAAGGATGCCCTGGAGCTCCACGCCAAGCGGGCAAACTATCAGGCCAAAATATGGCTCCAGGCCGACAAAGAACACGTAGATGTTGAAGATCCGGTGGACACTTCAGCCTGGAAGTTGGAGGATGGGAGCCTCCTACCAGTGTGGACAAGACTTCCTCCAATCCCTGAAGCCTGCCTGGAGCTTGTTGCTTGTGGTTGCAAGAAAAAGTGCAAGACAGCTAGATGCACCTGCGTCAGGAAAAGGATGCAGTGTACGACAGCTTGTGGTTGTGACGACAGCGGTTGCTGTAACCCAACTGGACAGTAGATCTATGTCTCTCTTCCGGGCTGAAATCGAGAGAAGCTGGAATGTGCTGTAAAGAACTAACAATTCTGTTCTTAAGTGATTGCAATCCACACAATTGTGACTGTCAGTGCAGCATTTCGGTGCTGTTCATCAAGAAACGTGAACTTGTAGACGTTACTAGTGTGTAAACTGTATAGTTATGGGGCTATATTTACCGCTTTGTGATGTAGTTGTGATAATTCTGTTACTGTGAGTACTTAATTCATGCCATCAAACTTATTAGGCACTAATCATGTTAAAATAAATTGTTTTGACAAAGAGACTTGCTCAATGTTTTTTTTCGGCAATTAAAATAAAATATCACAAATTTTTAGCAAAATTTCGGTCGTGATTAACTTGAATTTGACCTTGAGTTGGTAATTCGGATGGAATAAGCGTGTTATCATACTTCTTTATCACTAAGTGTAGCAAAATGAAACATTTGGTCAAACCAATTGGCTCAGAATATTTTTTAAAAATTAAAATTAGAAAATATCATTTTTTGCACAGTTTGACCTCGAAAATGACCTTCAAAGCCAAAAGCGAGAGTGGCATCAACCTGCATTTTATTCCTCACCCACAGGTACATTGCTTTAGCATGGGTGCCAGCTATTAACAAAAAACGCCGTTGAAAGTCGATTTTTTAATTTTGGACGGTCCACTATATGAAGTAATTGGTTAAGGAAACGTAATTTGCAAAATTTAAATCTCAACATAAAAACATGTAAATAGTACATTGTACATTCTCGTACTTATGCATAATGTTAGTATGAACAACGTTTACTTCTTTTTCAATATGTTTAGCACAAACGGTGCAAAATATCAAACGTGTGTAAAGTCTGATTGAAGCTGGCGGCCATTTACAATGATGGCGATAAAAATGGCATTCAGCTGAGAATGTGGGATGTCCATCACAGGATTTCACACAGTTTACACATCAAGCTAACTAAAAATCATAGTGTCATTTGGTCCCTACATTTGGTAGTCAAATTTTATCTGGCTCACGGACTAATATTAACGATAAAGATATCTGAGTTGCCATAATAACATTAATAGTGTGAATAAAGAGGGAAAGAATTAGAATCAAAAGAATGGTAGAGCGGCTTATGAGGATACAGAGAGAAGGTGGAACGTCGAAACGACAAATGGAGGGAAAAGGTTGCCTGGCTCGACTTACAGAAACCCCCAGTTAGGAAAGCTCATATTCATTTCTGCGCATCAAGTGAAATGAGCTGAAAATTTACGCAATTGGCGATATCAAGCATTTTTAACTGTTTTAATCCGTGTCACATTTTATAATTATTAGTTCTAATGAAGTGTTCGTGTGGGGTGGGAGCCCTAGCTGGCTACAGTATTATCTAATTTATTCCTTTCTTATAAAGAGAAGAAACAGTTTGAAGACTGTCCTTCACAATGATACCAATTCTGTATCGCCGCTGTAGTGACGATACATTTTTACTATTTAAGTTACTAACCCATGTCAGCCCTTTCTAGACATTCCTAATTGAAAATATGTTCCCATAAAATCACTGTCCTTTTTGAGACAGTTGCCTGGCTCAGGACGGTACTAGATGAGCCGGGTGTACCTGGCTATATGTGGTGGAGAGTGCAAGAGAGCAACTCGCTTCTCAACCAAGCCAGGCCTAGAGGGGGGCCACCAGCTTGACCTTCGTGTGAAGAGAGACCAACACACGGAATCTAAACGAGGTTAACGAGGTTAATAGAACCCAATCATTTTATGACCTCTGTTTGTACGGAAGAGACACCTTCACCGAAGTGCGTATGAGATGCAACTCCAATAAAATTTTTACAAATTTCATATTGACTCTACCAAGATAACACTGGTATGCATCAATTTTGCTGTCAAGGGTTTTGTAAGTGATTCTTATAGAGGTTTTCCTGCTGATTTCGAATCTGCAATCCGTTTTTCTCAATCAGCTCAGGTTATCCGGCTATGGCCTCATAAGTAAAATAGAATTTTTCGTGATTTTGTCAAAGCGGAATTGGAACAGTAACATCTATCATCACTTGTTTCACTTGTATAAATTTTTTTTACTTTTCAGGCATATAGATAAAATATTTCATAATGAATAGAGCGTGTAAAAATGATCCCAATAGATTCTGCTACATATGTGGGACGGTTACCATGCCAAATAACCAGTCCCAAATCACTAAATTTGTGAAGACAATGTATAGAGCATACTTTGGAATTAAGCTAGGGGACCAGGACAAAAATTTCGCCCCTCATATGTGCTGCAAGACGTGCATTGAAAATTTGAGAAGATGGAGCAAAGGCAGAGCGAAATCTTTGCCTTTTGGAATTCCCATGATTTGGAGAGAAGGAAAGGATCACGTGACAGATTGCTATTTCTGCATGACAAACCTCCAAGGTGGGCTTATAAATTTATTTTTCTTAAATATTTTGAAATCCTCGTATGAAACTTGACATAATATTCACCATAATGTAATATTCACCATATATAGCATAATATTCACCATAATGGTAATCATACATTTACATATACATATTGTTATAGAAAATACATTTACACATACATATTGTTATACAAGTTACATTTATATATACAATGATTGTATATTTTCTTTCTTTTTCATTCATATTGTCCCCGAAGGGACAATATGAATGAAAAAGAAAGAAAATATACAGACTCCATCGACTATTTCATATCTTACAGACCGCAGCCTTCCCTCACGAGCCGCCACTGTCTGAATGCTTCTTCTATTTCATATGCAAGTTTTATATCCATGTTTCTGTGTTTCTATTTTCAGGAGTTAACAAGAGAATAAACACATTGTTGTATACCCTGACATTCCTTCTGCTATGAGACCTGTACCCCATGGTCCTGGAATTCCAATACCTGACCCACCTCAAACCCTGGACTTCGATGATTCTGATGATGAATCAATGACCAATGCCAATGACCAGTCCCAGTCGTATATACCTCAAAATACCGCTTCAAATGAGCCGAGGCCTCTCAACCAGGCCAAACTTAATGATCTTACCAGGGATTTAGGACTTTCCAAATTAGCTGCCGAGATCTTGGGCTCACGACTTCGAGAGGACAACTTGCTGGCTCCGGGAACAACATTCTCCTGGTATAGGAAACGAGAGGAAGAATTCCGCAAGTTTTTTGCAGTGCACGAAAATACCTCTTCCTTAGTGTACTGCTGCAATGTTGAGAGGCTAATCGAATCCTTGGGCCTGCCATATAACGCATCAGAATGGAGGCTATTTATAGACTCGTCTAAACGAAGTTTGAAAGCAGTACTTCTCAACATTGGGAATAGAGTTGCATCAGTCCCTGTAGCACATTCCGTACAACTTACTGAGAGCTACATGAAAGTTTTACTGGATGCTCTCGTATACGACCAACATAACTGGAGGATCTGTGGAGATTTGAAGGTAATACTAATATCATAAGTAAACTATTGCTCTTGACTATGTTGTTTTTCCAAAGTTTATTTGAGAGCGTATAAGAACACTTAACTTCCCCACAGAAGTGATACAGTCCAATGCATAGATTTTTTTATCTGATAGAACAAATTCTCTAAATTCTTTAAATATTTTCATTTTTTTTCAGATTGTGGCATTTGTATTGGGAATGCAAGGGGGATACACGAAATACCCATGTTTCCTCTGCAAATGGGATAGCCGAGCGGATGAGAAGCACTATGCACAGCGTGAATGGGCATCCAGAGAGAATTTTGAACCTGGGTCGCATAATGTCGTTTCAGTGCCCCTTGTACCACTAACAAAAATTTTGCTCCCACCACTTCATATTAAGCTGGGCTTGATGAAAAATTTCGTCAAATCAATGAATAAGGAGGGTTCAGCATTCCGATATCTCGAGAGTAAATTTCCTCATATATCTGATGCTAAACTAAATGCTGGGGTTTTTGATGGTCCTCAAATTCGAACTTTGATCAAGGATACTCAGTTCGAAAACGCAATGACTCCAACTGAGAAGAATGCCTGGCAGGCATTCAAATCAGTTGTCACTGATTTTCTTGGCAAGCGTAGAAGTCCAGAATACGAGTCCGTTGTCGAAAACTTGATGGAAGCTTTCAAAGCTCATGGGTCGCGCATGTCCATAAAAATGCACTTTTTGTGGTCCCACTTGGACTATTTTCCTGAAAATTGCGGGGGATTATAGTGAGGAACAGGGTGAACGATTTCACCAAGATATCAAAATAATGGAAGAGAGGTACCAGGGAAACTCGGATATCAATATGCTGGCGGACTATTGCTGGTGTTTGAAGCGAGACGTGCCCGAAGAAAAACACAGACGGAAAACCAAAAAAACTTCATTCCTTCCTCAATAAACTTTTTTCCATATTCATTGTATGAATAAAAGTATTTATTCACACAATGTTTTCATTTTTCACGAGTGTTCTTATAATATTACTCGTATCTACAGTGTTTAAGCTAAAAAAATCAATAAATTTGGGGATAAAATTGGACTTATAATAAATGGCCAATAGAGAAAAAACCTGACCTGATTGAGGAAAACCAATGTCATTTTCGAATTCAGCATGGTCGAATTATATAATATGAGTTGAAAAAACCCTCACAGCAGACAAAGAAATTTCATATGCATACCAGTGTAATAATGTTTACAACATTTGTTCGAATTGTACAATTTCCCAACAGAAATGGAGTTCGTGAAAAAGTATTTTTAGGAAGTGAACTTCCACCGAAGCTTTAAGTCCAATACGAAGCCCAAAATATACAGTACACTGTAACCAAATATGAAATGTTATTCATGTTACCAATTTTATGGACCGATGAATTTGATATTTCAAAAGAAACTGATGACGTTGACAAGAGGATTTTATAGTCAATTTAACATTAAATGCCTCAATTTAACATTACTAACCGAACAGTTGGGTTTTTTCATTTAAAAAAAAGACAGCTATGGCCAAAAGAGTTGAAACGCCTTAAAAAATTTTGAAATGAGAGAAATATTAAAAGAAATAGCCAATAACATCACTGATGTACAGTACTTTGAGTACTGATAATAAATTTAGTAACACTTGTCAAGATTTGTGAACTTCCATAGAAAAATTTGGCATAATTATCATTTGCTATATTAGTGTTAATGTTATACATTTTCAATTTTTGCAGTTTTTTGGGGATCTTTTCGGTTTGACGGCTGGCACTAAAATCAAGTAAAATCTACATTATTCTACTTCTTTTGACTTTTTTTATTAATATTCAGTACATTTTAACTTGGGGAAATTAACCTAATCCAATCTAAATTAACCCAACCTAACCTAACTAGCCTAATTTAACTTAACCCTAACCACTGAGGGGGCAAAGACACAAAGTGAATGGCTTATTCAATGGAATATTACATGACATTTCCATTTTCCCCCAAAATCTAAAAAAATAAAAATGATTAAATTTAGGTTGGTTAGGTTACGTTAGGGTTAAGTTAGGTTAGGTTGATTAGGTTACGTTAGGGTTAAGGTAGGTTAGGTTGGTTAGGCTAAATTAGTTAGGGTTATGTTAGGTTAGGTTAGTTTCGCCAAGTGAAAATATACTGAATAGTAATAAAAAGGTCAAAAGAAGTAGAATAATGTAGATTTTATTTGATTTTAGTGGCGGCCGTCAAACCGAAAAGATCCTTTCTTGGTAAACATATTTAAACTACAAAGTGGTATGAAATTCATTACATCGACAGCACATTAGTGGTATGGGCGCAAAATGGACGAGTGCAATGCAATTGCAAATGTTGATCAATGGTGCAAGAGTGCAACCCCCCTTTGTTGCAAGGCACCCATAGTGCCCCCAACCCCCCTTTGTTGCAAGACACCCATAGTGCCCCCAACCCCCCTTTGTTGCAAGGCACCCATGGTGCCACCCCCTAAATGGGGGAGGGGTTGCTGCAAGAGCAACAAGGGGTTATGCAACTTGGAGGCGGAGTTATCCCCCAAGTTGCAATGAACCCCCAAGCGCATATTAAGACCAGCCGAGCGGCCGTTGCTTTATAGGGCCCCTAATCAACCAGTCGGCTTAATCAGCCAGTGCCGCCAGGCATCATCAGCCAGTTGGCACAGTGTATACTTCGTTTGGCACGTACACACCCTTCTATACGCCCATAAAATATTACGATTATATGCGTCGGGCTACGGCGGCCACGTTAAACTGTAGGTCTAAGGTGGAGTATAGGCGGGCTCGAGACCCGGCGGTGGCGCGTCCTTCCGCGGTTGCTAGCCAGGGTGACCTAATGGTCCGTGTTAAACCGTAGGTCTAAGATTGAGTGTAAACATCCTTTCACGGTTCGTAGGGGCAATCAGGGGATCCCTTTATTGCAACACTCGGTCATATATATATATATATATATATATATATATATACTTCTCTGTTTAAAAGTAGGTCTAAGATGGAGTGTAAAGATTGACATTCACCAGAATGAACAATTCGCAAGGAAAGCAAAGGCGTGCCTGTATATGTACATTTTTGGAAAAAAGTTCATCTAAAAATTCGTGTAAACATCCTTCCACGATTCGTAGGGGCAACCAGAGGATCCCGTTATTGCAACACTCGATCATGCTGTTTATCTGTTTGTTTATTTCCCTCTCTCTCTCTCTTATATATATATATATATATCCCCGTTTAAAAGTAGGTCTAAGGTGGAGGGTAAAGATTGACATTCGTCAGAATGAACAATTCGGGCGGAAAGCAAAGGCGGGCCTATATATGTACATTTCCGGAAAAAAGTTCATCTAAAAATTCGTGTAAACACCTTTGCACGTTTCTCTCTTTCATATATATATATATATCCCCGTTTAAAAGTAGGTCTAAGGTGGAGTGTAAAGCCTTATCTTCACCAGAATGAACAATTCGGACGGATAGAAAAGGCGTGCCTATATAAAGGAGGGAAATGAAGAAAGGTGAAAGCGATATAAGCAGACATCTAATTAAACGATGTAATTAGCTGAATAATAGAAGGATAAATATTTATGGAAAATTATATATATATATTTATATATATATATATATATATATATATATATATAATTATATTAAACATCGTTCTGAAAATTGCGGAGTTTGGCGGAAGCGATAGATAATTTCGATTTAAAATTCCAATAAATAAGCTTCTTTCCGCAGGAGTTTATTTTGAGATCATAAAGATTAAAACTTCATCAGCAATTGATTCGTCTTTTAGTGTATCTCTGAAACACACGAATTGTACCAAATATATCTCTGCTAATCATAGTTTTTCTTGTTTTTCTTCAACAAAAAAAATTTAATTACGGGGCTATAAAAGTCCTTCCATTCTGAACTTTTCTCATATATATATATATATATACACACTAGGGTGTCCCAATTTTCCTTCTTAAGACGACCTGACCACTCGTATCATGCCCGGATGTGGTTTGGGCTAAAGCATCGGCTGTGCGATTTTCAACTCGATCAGATGATATTTAGAGGTCCCGACGTTTGATGACTTTTTTTTGGTTTTCAGAATTGATCATTATGGCGTTGACAAGATCAAACATCAAGTTGTGGCTTCTTGAGAGGTCTCCGATAGTAGAGCTGGCTAAATCTCGATTACCAAGTAATATGGACGTGTTGCTCCTTTTCTTCTACCATCACCGCGACCAAAAGAAGACAGATTCCAACAGTGTCAAGGCTGTAATATCGGCTGTATTAGAAATCTGGGCTAGAGCCAACTCGAATCTGGCAACAACTTCCGTTCATGCCTCGACTAAACTGAAAGCTTTGGTACAGAGGTATCGAAATTTGCATAAAAACAAGAACAAGACTGGAATGACTTACAATATGCAGCGGGATGTATTCTTGGCTGATATGGTGGATATTTTTGAAGTCGCCCGCTCAGACGTTCTGGATCGGGGAGATATCCCTCTTGAAGACAAGGAATTCCTCATTTCCCAAAGGGCAGGTCGACATACGAGTTACATGGGAGGTGAAGATAGAAAATATAATGCAGCCACAATGAAAAGACAGGAAAGGGAAAGAGCTCTTGAGCGGGCACACCGGCGTCAAACGGAGGAGGCTCTAGCTGTAGGAGTCACAGAAGAGGCTACCGACAGCAGTTCTAGCACATCGTCAGCTGACAGTGGAAACGAAGCCGTCACTTGTGGACTTAAACCTTCGAAAGCTCCCAAACATGACAGACTAAAAGAAGTCTGAGTGATCTTGACCTGGAAGCAACTTGGGATCGCGAGGGCCTTTCTGTTCGACAGGCAACATCAGCGTTTGCTGCGACTGCAAAATCCCTAGCTCTCGGTCCTGACAGTGTTCCATCAAAGAGCACGGTTCACCGCTTCCGACAAAAGGCCCGTACAATGATAGGGACCAATGTTATTGGCCACCTCGAGCAGCTTCCACCTCGACTGCAGATCCACTGGGACACAAAGATACTCACTGACGTCGAACAGGAGGGTAAGTCAGTCGATCGGATTGCTGTTGTGGTGACTGGGGATGGTGTGGAAGAGCTATTAGGAGCACCGAAAATAATAGACGGCACAGGACAGCAAATGGCAAGCGCAGTCCATCAAGCGCTCACCCTAGTCGGAATTGAGGACAAGATCATAGGCATGGTGTTTGACACGACGGCATCAAACACAGGGATAGTGCAAGGTGCGTGTGCGCGTTTGGAAGCGGCATTGGGAAGATCTCTTTTATGGTTTGCTTGCCGTCATCACGTTCACAAAGTGATTCTCAAGGATGTCTTCGTCGTGTGCCTAGGAACACCACCAAGTCCTGAAATCCCACTTTTCAGGAGATTCAAGGAGGCCTGGCCATCAATGAACCACTGTCAGTTGGATGCATTTGACAAGGACGAGGTGGCTAAAGCCTTCATAAATGACAATGCTTGCCTTTCACAAATGCGACTTCAGGTAATAGACTATCTCCGCGATGCCCTAAGAAGTGGTAATCATCCTCGAGAGGATTATGAAGAACTTCTTCGACTGAGCCTCTTGTACCTCGGAGACGACGTAGGACGTTACAAGCTTCGGCCTCCAGGGGCTTACCATCAGGCCAGATGGATGGCCAAAGGTATTTACTGCCTGAAAATAGCATTACTGCAGTCCCAGTTCTCCGAACTTCGTCTCCAAGAACTGCAAGGGGTTCGCCGTATGGCTCTCTTCGTGAGCCTTGTATACGTGCGTCACTGGGACGAGGCTCCCATCGCCATCAAATCTCCCAAAAGTGACGTTAGGCTGTGCAATCTTCTTGTAGGTTACCCTGACAAGGACGTTGGAAACACAGCTTACCGGGCTGTGCTCCGTCATCTGTGGTATATCTCGGAGGATTAATCTGTCTTGCACTGTTTGATGATAGAGTTGACGATAATGAAAAGCGTAACATGACGGCTAACCTGAAAAAGCGCCCTGGGAAAGGACTCAAACGGGTCCAAGGCAAGGGACTGCAAGTGGATGGCCGTTTAAGTCCGTGGGTGACGAGTCGATCCACCACACTCTTCCAGTTTCTCCAAGTTGAGCCCACGTTCCTCACCAAAGACCCTGAAACATGGCCTACTGACGAAAACTACCGTCTGGCAAAGAGCCGAGCTGCAGAACTGATGGTGGTCAATGATGCAGCAGAGCGAGGCATCGCCCTCATTGAGAAATACACAAGCAAACCTCTGTGCCGTGATGAAGAAGACCTCCAGTTCCTCCTTCGAACTGTCCACTCACACCGACGGAATGTGAGCCGGAAGGGAACAAAAACGGATCTCATGAAACACGTGTTTAGTTAAAATGCATAAATGTGATGCTTTGAAATTGTTGTTTGTGTGTTAAGATTAAAATACATGTTTATTTTGTATAATCATCTTTGTGATGGAACTTTTGAGAGAAATATTTCAGTTAATTTGCCTTTCAGTTAAGAGGAGAAATAAAGTGTTCAAAGTTCGGGACCTTTAAATCTCCTTCGATCTCTCTGAAATTTTACAGGAAGACTTCTAATGGGAAACAACAAAAGAGCGCAACACGAGCGGATTTGTATCCCGAAAAATAATTTGGCCCCCTATGAGTTTGGGACACCCTAATACACACACACATGTTGTTTATTTCTTTATTGCTGCCTCTCTGATTTCCAGGATTCGAGATAAGGTATGCATTTTAAATTATACTACACAGCGTTGGGTCAATCTTATTTCAATTCGCTCGAGATCGTGTTTATTGAAACACTATATCACACGTCTTTTTTTTTTTTAATTTATCCATTCCATCGCTCAAATTTTACAGGGCAGCCTTCATGGATAATTAAATATCTTCCACTTTTATGTTTCAATGCACCATAAATCGTAGTTAGCGTCTCTCTCAAACATACGCGAATTGTTACGAGTATATCTTCCAATATCACGAAAACCCTTCCTTTCCCGACAAACGAGGTTGTACAGGCGAGCATCATGCACCATAAAACGTTTCACATTCCAACCTCAACTCTCTCTCTCTCTCTCTCTCTCTGTCGAATACAAGATCAAAAAACAAAGGGTTTCTCGTCTCTCCCGAATTTGACCCAGTATAAATTAATCTTTAACGATTATTTTTCGACTTTAAACCTTTAAATTAATTTAAAATTATGAAGCGAACTAAAACTACAAAGCGATGCCTGTAAATCCATTATTTATACCGAGTCAAAATATAATCTTAAAAACTCGAATAGATTCTGGAAAATTTTGCCTCTTCTTTATTTAATCTCTTAGAATGCTCTACTATATATATATATATATATATATATATATATATATTTTTTTTTATTACCTAAAAATGCGTCACCATACACTCAAACATTTTAAACCTTGCCGTACAAAAATCAACGCGAAAAGGAAACAAACAACTCTCGAATTCCGACTCTAATTTTTACTCCACATTATTACGGCTTCGACAAAACGACTCAGATAAATTTTGAGTCAAAGCGGTTTGGAAATCTAGACTCCAACGAGAAGAGAAAAAAAATTTTTTGACTGCGAAAATTACGAAAATGCTCGCTATGAGAAGAAATTTTGAAACAGTTACAATGATTGTTAAGGAATGATAATCGAAATTTTCTTGCAAATGGGATAACACAATGCATCTTGCTATTTAAATAATCGAACCAGAATATTTATTAATGCTATAATACGGGTAGCAACAATTTTGCCCGAAATATAAGGCGACGTGGGAAAGCCCTTATATTTATATAAAGGAACACCGCGTAGCCACCAAAATGTTGTGTTTAATTGCTTTAAGGGCCCAGTCCTTCAATATTATATTTCATTATTTACTCTACTTTCTATTCATTTTCTCTCTATCTCTTTCATTTATCGTTCTCTTTACTCTCGTTTCGCTGTGCTTTATAAATACGGGTAGCACGTGGCCGAGTTTGAGACCTCAACTCTCTCTCTCCCTCTCTCTCTCTCTCGGTCGAATACAAGATCAAAAAACAAAGCGTTTCTCGTCTCTCCACGAATGGGGACATTTGACATGACACGCCCCAGATTTCACGGGGTAACCAACCACAGCCCTGTGGGTGGATCCCAGAACCTCTGTTTGGCCGTTATGCAGGCCTACGCGTCAAGCCCCGCCAAAAATTCACCGCTAGACAATAGGAAGCTAACGATTGTGTTTTGTGGGTTGGTCACACGCCCCCTTTATAAAAGGGAGCAGTTCATCTGAGAGCCTCAGTTCGTATGTTTTTCGCTTAGTGCTTTTCAAATATACACTATGAGTCAGTTATCGCTCTACAATTCTCTGGAATTGATTGAAGAAAAAGACTTTTATGCTCACGCAACGCTTCTAATTTGCAGAGCTATAGATCGGGGGGAGCTTTTATCTACCCAGAGTGTTACGGAAAATTGTGAAGAAATGCAAGAACCGTTCAATGAAGACGCTGTTAAAATGTAAGTAACTTACAAGTGTCTAACCTAGCTTTATTCTGAGTTTTCCTATAAAGAAAAATTAACCCCAGGACTCTCTCTCGTTTATAACAATATAGCCTAGCCGTAAAAGGCCGCAATAAACGCGTTTTCAAAAATATTTTTAATTCTCTGTTTCCTTCGGGTTATTTCGGTATATATATATATATATATGCGAATGAACTCAGAATGGTTCCCTGAGGTTTTTTATGATACACACAGACCGTGCATGGAACAAGAACTCTTCTAGGATAATTAAATCCGCTATACTCCGAATAAGTAAAGGTAAATGACAAATACTATAGTTTTTCTTTTTCATGATGCTAGCTCGACGTGAGCACGGGTCACTCGCAAAGAGGTCCCAAAAATATAGCTTCCCTCACCAGCTATCTGCAAAGCAGATAGGATCCAGCTTTGGTGTGTTTTTATTTGTACATTTCTTGTACAGGTACGATTTTAGAAATATTAAAAACTTACAATACAAATATTAAAAACTATTAAGATTTGGCTGCGGGTTCGAGACCCGTTGCAGGCAGATGGAACATAGCACACCCAGCTAATCTTGCTTTTGAAAACTGTCAGGCTATCTGCTTCTGGTTACAATTTGCTGTTAGTCTAACCTAGCTTTATTCTGAGTTTTCTACAACGTAAAAATTAATCCCATCATGTTTTTAATTATTGTCTGTTTTCATCGTGATTATTTCGGCTATATATATATATATATATCCTGTGGTGAATGGACGTGTTGTTTTGCTCTCTCTACTTAACACCCAAATTAGAAGGGAATAATCTACTCGGCGGTTTATTCTGTTTGCACCCGAAAGTGTATAAAGTATCAGTGAATCCGTGCATATAAATTATAAAGTGAAATTCATTAAAATTAAGAAAGTGCAATACAGTTTACATAATTTATCACCAATTTTAACGTATATATATTGAAAACGAAATATAGTTGGCATTCGAGAAAGTTTGAAACAAAGCAGGAAAAAGGTCATAAAACGCAAAGGTCAGAAAACCCTCGAAATACCCTCGACCATCGAAAGGAAAGAAACAGAATAAAAATAAAAATAAATAAAGAATTTGTGTGGGTATTTCTTCTTACTAATTAAGGAATAGCATGGATATGGGTCCAAATTCTCACTTAATCTGTAATTTGTGCAATTTAGTAACAACGGAAAGCCTAGCGATTAGATGTGATTTCTGCCAACGATTAAACGACTTTAACTGCATGAATTGGAATGATCGGGAAATAACTCTTGTCTCGAACGCGAAACACGTCGTGGGGATCAAATTTCTATGTGGCGCATGTACACAGACCGTAAATTCTTTCGCGGTCTTTAAAGAAATGGAGATAGCAGACTCGAAAGTTACAAAAAAGAATGAAATAATGGGGACACATGGTCCGAAATGGTCCCAACGAAAAAAGGGTGGATGAGAGAGAAGACGAAATAACGATAACAGCATAATAACGAACAACAATTTAATAACAAATAACGATATAAACAATATAATACGGAAGGAAGACATAGATGAAAGGAAAGAAATAAGTAAAAGTGGCGAAGTAGACAAACGGTCCAACGAGCGAAATGATAAAAATAATAACTAAAAACGTAGAAAATAAACAGCCAAAGAAAAATAATGATAATGCCAAAACTAAGAACTTGGAAAATAATAAGAAAGAAAGCAGAAGCGTAGAAAATATCGTATGCAAATACTACGCGAAAGGAAACTGCAGATATCGGGATGGGCAATGCATATATGCACATCCCACATTATGCAAAATGCATTACACAAGTGGATACTGCAAGTTTGATAAGAAATGCATGTTCCACCATCTTACGGTCTGCAACACTTATGAAAGATATGGGAGTTGCAAATACGAAAAAAAATGCCGATACCACCACCCTCAAAGGAACGCAACGAGGGAACAGAAAAAACGAACATCAAAGAAGAGTGGAATTTTTTAGACGCAGCCAACACATTTCAGCTGCTAAATACTCTCCAGCAATTACAAAACCAGCTGACAAATATAAATATAGAAATCCGAGAGCCGGACAGAAGGTACGAACAAAGGCACTTCATGCGTTATCGGGACAACAGGTACCGACAAAGATAAAAAGAGGTAAATTCTCGGAGGACCACAAGGCAACGAAACCGGCACCCCCATTGGAAAACAAATCGGAACCACCTGTATGCGAAAAAGAAAGAGAAAAAATAAAAATAATCCTAGCCAACATACAGGGCCTTAAATCAAACCATCCACGAACAAAGTTGCATACCTGAAAGGACTCATGCAAGAAGCCGGAGCAGACTTTGCATGCCTCACGGAAACTCATCTAAAGGACTGCCAGGCGAACTGTGAAAATTGTGAGTCCTGTATTGACAAAAAAGAAATACAAATTGACAACTATAACATCCTCCGAGCCGACAGAACAGTGAGACGTAAAGGAGGATGTGCTATTTACACACGCGAAAGGCACATAGCAGAAATGGCTATAAGTACCTCAAACAACTACGTAGAATGTGTAGCAGCAAAAATTGAAAAATTAAATATGGTACTAATTGTAATGTACAGACCCCCAAACACGCCAACCTCAAAATTTTCAGATTCCATTACAGAGGTAAGAAACTTAGTAAAAGATCTACACTCTCCAACCCCAAATATTTTTCTCTGTGGTGATTTTAATTTCCCATTCATGAAATATAAAAGGATAGGAAAAAATATATGTATACACCAGGACAAGGGGGGCACACGAGAAGACCAGGAGCAGGTAAAAATGCTACTAGCTTTAGCTGATGAATTTATGTTAACGCAAGAAATAACAGAAAACACAAGAAAAAACAACTGCCTAGATTTGGTATTCACAAACAACAGTAATCTAATTGATAATGTAGAAATATCCCCAACTATGATATCAGACCACAACATCATTGAAATAACAACTAATATAAAGGCAACAGGAAAGGAAAGAACACGCACAACAGAAAAAGCAAATTCGAAATTTTTAATTTTCACTCCAAAGCTATAAACTGGGAAGATGTGACATCCAGCATGGAAGTAATAGATTGGAAAACCATTTTCGAGGCCAAGACAACGGAAGAGATGCTAATGACGTTAGAGGAGAAGACGTTAGAAATTGTGGAAAAACATGTCCCAAAGATACAACAAAGAGGAAAGAGAAGCAGGTTCGAAAGACAAAAGAGGGCATTGTTCCGAAAGAGAAAAAGAGTGACTGCAAAATTAAGTAATTGTAAAGATAACATCAGAAAAATATTAAATGATAAACTACAAAGTATCGATGTCGTCATACAGGAACAATCGAGAAGCATACAGAAAAAGAAGAAGATGACGCTATAGAAGCGATAAAGGCTAACTCAAAGTACTTCTATAATTTCGCAAAAAGAAAGTCGAAAAACCATGCGACTATCGGACCTTTAAAAAATGAGAACAGTGATTTATCTGATGATCTAACAGAAGTATCTGAAATATTAAAAGCTCAGTATGAATCATCTTTCAGTATCCCAAAAACTGACAAATTGATATGCGATAGAAACGCGTTCTTTGAAGAAGAACCACAAGGGGAAAGTATAACGGATTTCGACTTTACGACGGATGATATTACACAAGCCATAGGGAAACTAAAAACACACTCAGCGGCAGGACCGGATAAATGGAATGCCACACTGATCAAAAACTGCAAGAATGCAATCGCTGAGCCCCTATACTGGATATGGAGACGATCATTAGACACGGGAGAAATACCGGGCATCCTGAAGAGCGCGAACATAGTCCCAATATATAAAGGAGGAGATCGATCCGAGGCCAAAAACTATAGGCCAGTGTCGCTTACATCTCATCTCACTAAAATATTTGAAAGAATAGTTAGACAGAAAATCTATGACTTTTTGGAAACTCAGAAAAAATTCAATGATAACCAACACGGGTTTCGATCAGGCAGATCATGCCTATCACAACTAATGGAACACTACAAAACATTATTGATTCACTTGAAAGTAATGAAAACTATGATGTACTATACACAGACTTTGCTAAAGCGTTCGACAAGTGTGACCACGGAATCATAATACATAAACTGAAATATATGGGAATAACAGGAAAAGTAGGGAAATGGATATATAATTTCCTTAGTGAGCGGAGGCAAGTCGTTACAGTACAAGGAGTATCTTCATCAGAATCAGAGGTCCTCAGCTCAGTACCACAAGGAACAGTATTAGCTCCACTACTCTTCATAATCATGCTAACTGACATAGATGAGGACGTTACCAGAGACAGCACAGTAACATCCTTTGCGGATGACACAAAGATCAGTAGAAAAATAAGAAACCCAGAAGACATAGGATCTCTACAAACCGACATAAACAAAATCTACAAGTGGACGAAGACAACAATATGAAGTTTAACACCGAGAAATTTCAGCTATTACGGTACGGAAAAAGAGAAGACCTAAAGTCCATGGAATATTATACCCCAAATGGACAGGAAATTCAGAGAAATTCCAGAGCAAAAGATTTAGGGGTTGTAATGACAGATGATGCGAAATTTGAAACACAAAATAAGATAGCAGTAAACAGAGCAAAGAGAATAACGGGTCAGATATTGAGAACCTTTAAACGAAGGGATAGGAATGTAATGATTCCTCTACTGAAAACCCTGATAATACCCAAATTGGAATACTGCTCGGTCCTAACATCCCCATATAAAAAAGAAGACATTAGACAGCTGGAGGGGATCCAAAGAAGCTTCACAGCCAAGATCAATGGGTGCAAAGAACTAAATTACTGGGAAAGGTTACGAGAACTAGATCTATATTCACTGGAAAGGAGAAGAGAGAGATACACCATTATTTACACTTGGAAAATAATAGAGAAACTAGTCCCTAATCTTACTCTGAATCCCATAACTCCCCAAACAACGGTGGAAAGTAGAAGCGGTAGACTGTCGTATTCCCAAATTGAAGGCGGGACAGGGAACATCCTTAACCCTGAAAGAAAATAGTTTTGTAGTGAGAGGACCAAAACTGTTTAATCAGTTGCCCAAAGACCTAAGAAACACGAAGGTAGTTGCAGTGGAAATCTTCAAAAGAAGACTAGACGCCTTGCTCAGAACAATCCCCGATGAGCCGGGCGTACCTGGCTATGTGAGGTGGAGAGCGCAAGAATCCAACTCACTACTTCACCAGGTCAACTCGAGAGGAGGGGCGACAAGCTTGACCTTCGCGAAGTGAGAAATCATCGCGCGGAACCTTTGTAAGGTTGTAAGGTAAGGTAAGGTATATGGTGGAGTTTTAATAATATTTTTCTCGATAATTCAGCACCGCAGTAGGATTTTTAAATTACCAAAACTCTTAAGAATTATCTGCATTTAAATTCGTGGCATTTCTCTTGTTGTAGCTCTCTATTTTTACTTAACCTTGTAGGACCGATGAGGTACGTGGTCGTGTTATAGCTACTTTTGATGAAAGGGGAATAAATGATATGGATGCTTCTCCGCACAGCCAACCCAGTGACCTGAATACAGAAATCGAAGTATTGGCTCACATTCGGTCCAGCGAGTGTCAGATCATCGAGGAACTAATGTGAGTATTTTTGAGGTTAAAAACAAAACATATTGTATTTTCATTTATTAAATAGCAGAAAACATGTACAAAGCGGAACCAGTGTCCGTTAAATAAGTCTTCCTGGTTACATTTTACAGTTACAAATGTACAGTATATACAACTTTACACAATAAAGATATACACCTTTACACATTACAGCGGGTGCTAACTTATGGGAACCTTTTTTTTTATCTGTCTGCATACACTTTTATCGTTCATCTCTGTGTCGCACAAATCGAATAATTTTAAGAAATTTATAAATCCCTTCCCACGTGACATGTGCTGGAGAAATGAAATGCAATACATGCCGCACGTTTCGGTATAATATCCTTGAAAACGATATGGGTTCCAAACAATCTTAGGTACATGTAATTGAGCGAACTGCACAATCACCGAATCATTCCAGGGCTGAAATCCGAGTGAATCAAAATAGTACATCTAATATACTACTTCAGAAATGAAGCCTTATATATATATATATATATATATAGATGAAAATTATTTCACGAAAGTAACACGTGAAAAATATTTATGATGAATAAAACCACGAAGGAAAGGAAACACAAATGGTGCTCAAGCGCTTTCGTCTAATGACATCCTCAGGAACACTGAAGTACATAAAGAAGTACATAAAAAAAAAATATATATATATATATATACAATAAACTAAAAATCGATAATTGTTCAATTTTTTTTTATACAAAAAAGAGCGAGTGCTAAAACCCGGGCAGATTTCCAGTATAAATTTGTGTGTATATATATATATATATATATATATTTTTTTTTATCTATAATATTGGTTGGAAACAATTCTTTTAATCGTGTGCTAAAAATCGATAGTTTTTCCTTATAAATTTGTGTGTCCCCTTCCACAATCCTTTAATTTTGTTTTTCCGTTTATGTATATATATATATAATAGATTTTTTTTTTCTGTAACCTATATATAGGTCGTAACTCTTTATGTACTTCAGTGTTCCTGAGGATGTCATTAGACGAAAGCGCTTGAGCACCATTTGTGTTTCCTTTCCTTCGTGGTTTTATTCATCATATATATATATATATATATATATATATATGTAACAGTTTTTTTGCGTACACCTACAGGTCGCTACAATTGGTGTAGAACAATGCGGTTTTCACCATTCGATGCGTCTTTTTATTGTGCAGTGCCCATGCTAAAAAAAAAATTCCCTAACATAATTCCTTCCCCCCTTTTAGGGATACAGTTCTTCCCATGCCTGTACACGCATTTTTTTAATTTTTCATTTTTAATCATAATTTTGGCATAAAATAAGTCAATACTTACTAAACATTTAATATCATTCGATTCACAAAAGATTTATTTATCGATTCAATTTAAAAAAAGTATATATTTTTAAAATTCATAAAGAACTTTTTGCAAAAAACTAAAAACAAATGCATTTTTAAAATTCAATGATTTTTATACAAAATATTTTGGTATTTGTTATAATTTTAACATTTTTCGATTCACAAAAGATTTCTTTATCGATTCAATACAAAAAATTACATAATTAAAACGGGCAATTTAAATAAACACGAGTTTAAAGTTAAACGAGCCACACTCGAAATTATTTACCGTGACTTTTGTGCGTTTTATTATTGTGGCTTTTGTACAAATAATTTTACGTATACACAAACAATTTGATATGATATTGATTTATCATTCTATTTTTTAGTTGTCATAGAAATACGTTAATTAAGTTATCTGATTAGATGCGCTTTTATAGTTGAAGATCATTTTTAGAAAATTATTTATTTTCCCCACTTTAAAATATTACAAAATTTCTATTAGGTATCCTAATATCATTATGCCTGTCGCTGTAAGTAAGAAAATAGCAATTATTTTCCATTTTATGAAAATTTCGGACCCCCTAGGCCTACAAAACCAATTTTCCCTTTTCTTTATCAAAAATTGTTGATTTTCGGAAGTCTTTCGGTTATAAATTTGTACCAGTCTATTGTTTATCTATAATAATAATAATGAAAAGACGTGTGTGTGTATGTGTGTGTGTGTGTGTGTGTGTGTGTTCCAGCCATCAGCCATAACTCCAAAATGGAAGCAGTTACAAACATGAAACTTCACACACATATTGATTAGGTCCCGAGGTTGTGCACGTGGGTGTTAATAAATTAAATAATTCATTTTAAAACATTAAATGACGTCATCAAGATCATTACGAAACCTATGGTAAAATTATTGAATACCCGGTTAGGTTCATTGAATGCCAGGTTAGGTCATCTGTACGCCCTTGACGATTGGTTAGGTTAAGTCGTGATAGTTTCGTTGGCTTTAACGAAAATATCATGACTTAACCTAACCAATCGTCAAGGGTGTACAATTAAACTAACCGGGCATTCAATTAACGTACCCGGGCATTCAGTTAATCTAATCGGGCATTCAGTTGACCTAACCGGCCATTTAATTAACCTAATCGGGCATTCAGTTGACCTAACTGGGCATTCAATTAACCTAACCGGGCATTCAGTTTACCTAACCGGGCATATATATATATATATATATATAGCGTTCAACATCCACCCCGGCAACGCCGGGTCGCTCCGCTAGTTCTTTCCCTATTTTTAAAATAGTTTGCAAACCAATGAATCCCCTCACCCCCAACAATGTCGGTGTTAACGATAATCCCGTACCAGTTTCTCGTACTTGGCAGCTTCAATATTTCATTCTTCGCAAACACACCGATAAATTTTGAGCGTGTGAAACGGTCACTTTTCATTACTCTCTGGAGTGTATTCGCGTCCATTTTAAAAGTCTGTGACCTGACTGACTGAGATATTCCCACTCTGCTGTGGACTTAAATGCGTATTTGCGCCAGCAGACAAGTCAGGCGTAATATCAAATGAATAAATGTTAAATTCTTCGACAAATTCTTTCTGCGTTACATCAAACCCAAGTTCGTCACAGGCGCCTGTATTATGAACCAGACTACCATATGCTCTCGCACAGAGCGAGAACACAGCGTCTGATGAGTAGTCCGTAATCATGGTCCCTCCCAAAGCGATGTCATTTACGTATAGAGTAATATTTTTAAGGCCGAAATTCTCGAATTTAAAGGCACTCTTTTTATATTTTCCATTCGTCGAGGCGTGGTCCTGCATTCCAATTAATATCCTTTTAGGTAGGACTCCAAGGGCCACGTTTTCTAGTTGCTTCGAGGCCAACCCGGCGGGGACCGTGTATAGTTTGATCTGTACCCTGTTAATTGGGTATTTTACCGTGGCATGTATTAAGTCTTTCTCAATTTCTATTTGTTTTGGCAAACTTAATTTCACTCGGCGTATACGCAAATACGTCTCCATGATGTGAATCACAACGGGTTTCGCGCCCTCTTCTTGATCAGACCCCAGATTTATGCATATCTCAGGAATCGTGCGGGTAAGCTTCAACTTCATATCCACCCCGTTCATACGCAGTTTCTCCTGGAATGTGAAACCTGTATGAAGACGTCCAAAACATTCGTACATCTTTTTTTTAGAATTTTTAAATTTATCCTTTATACCATTTTCATCTTTAGTCTGGTAATATCCCTCGGCGGTTAGAAAGGTGTCCTTCGCTTCTTTTGAAAAGTTGAGGACATTTTCCTACCGAGATGTTAACCTGGGTTAAATATACCTCACACTGGCTGAATATGGAGTGTAAAAAGTTGATTTCAGGGTGGCAGAGTAACTATCATCGCAGTCCGTTCCATCAGAATGGGCTATACACAGTTTAGCGTAGATGTGTATGCAGCTCGAGTCAAAAAAGTAAGGGCCTGAGCTGGGTATCACGAATTCTATAGGGGCACTGGGCGAACTAATTGTGTTTAATGGGTTAATTGTAATAAAGTCGCTATGCTCAATAGAGACCTGAGTGGGGGGCATATCAAAGAGGGACAGTTCCGATTTACAGCATTGTGAACTACACGGGTGGATGAAACGCGCCATGACGAGTCAGAAATAGTGCCACCTCCCTCGACAAGTATTAGTCAGCCTATGATTCGTGAGAGTAGTGTCCTCAGCTTATATCAGTTTAAAAAAATGATCAGCCATAGGTTTCATACGCTTAAAGCAGTTTTTTTTAAATTTCCTTTTACGTTTAGCGCCACGTGATGGTAACCCCTTCTTCCTGGTAGATCTCTTCTTTCCGCCACCACCCATTTTTCTCTTTGTATCTTTGATGATTTCGTCCCATGTACGTTTTAAATGTTTCTTTAGAGCTTCATTAGGCTTAGTTCCGCCCATTATGTCTTCTGCCGCGTTAATTAAAACTTGATTGTAACGCCTTCCGCCCTAAGTACTGGCACCCCTCTTCAACAGTGGGACAGCGGTGCGTAGTATGGATGTAAAAATGGATCCAAGTCCACTCCCACGCTGATATCTCGCTCCTCGGTGGACTGTGAATGGTCTTCGAGTCATTATAAACGGCGAAAGTGTAGTTTCACTGTTAAGCTCCCATCACCGAATGGGAAATTTTTTCCTCAATCGTTCTTATATATATCGAGATGTTGGTTAATAGATTAGTCGCAACATTCACATAATGGGGCTTGTCATCTGTAATGCTCAACCTTTTCCCTCTATGGTTGGGGATGTGTGCAATGCGCAGCAGGCGCGCCTGGGTGTCCCCAACAAATTGGTGCTCTACGATATTGCTGTAAATATAGCACATGTCTGGGGCGGAGAGCTTTCACCCAATTTCTCCATCTTCAATTGATACATTAAGCTGGACAAGTCATGCTGTGCCTCTTTGGAGAGCTGCGCTATATCGGCCCTCAGCCACAATTGTGAACAGCTCTTTATCTTTAATATTTCTACTAAGCGTTGACTTTAACTTCAATGTGCATGCAGGCGTGTCTATGTTTACGACTTCAAAAAGTAAATCGTTGTCAGGTACGACTTTCAAGACTCTTGTTTAACCCCGTCACAATGTCCATGGCTGTATCATAATGCCCGATTCCTAGCGATACATTTGTGCTATAGTACCGTTCCTCACCGAACAGGACTGAACGCATAGTATTGTCTAAGGTTATGCCTAATTTTTCGCACTCATCGATCTTCTAAGATCAGAAATATGATTTGCTCATTTTCAAGAGTTAAAAATTTGGTGGCTAACTGGAGTTCACATAACCCACCTCATACGAATCACGCTCCAATTCAATGGGTCCGTGGAGTTCTGTCACAAAGTTGGCGAGGGTGTTGTTAGGATGTACAGACAGAGAAGAAGAGGACGGGTGTGACAAGAAGTGGCTAGGCGCCATGTTGCATACTAATTAAGCTTCATTATTGCAGCAGCTTTTATATAGGTGTTGAAGCTTTCTGGGTAACCCAGCCATTTCACCAGGTACATTTTTCTCTTTCCTGAACCTTTGCTGCCTAAAATTTTTTTCAATTTTAAAACACTTTTTCCTAAATTAAATGTCACTTTCTGCAACTCCTCGCGGTAAAAGCCTCCAGCGATCTCTTCCCCATTCAAATATTCAACGTAATACATAATTATTTCACCTGTAGGTCTCATAGCACGAACTTTAAAAATCTCACGTGTCCATCCTTGCTCGAATCCCTTCGCGAATTTATTTCCCGAACGTGATAGCCTTACATAATCATTGATTTTGAAATGTGTAGAGTGTGGTGGTGGTGGTGTTCCATCTCTTCTCACCACTGGCAGCGCACCTCTTTCTAAAACTTCGTTAGGCGTTGTGCCAATCGTACGATGGTGTGAACGGTTGTATGATGAAGCCAATGAACCGAGAACGTTTATATATCTGTATGTGTTTTTATGTGTAAAATAGCGATGCATGCGCTCCTTTATGGTACGTTGAACTCTTTCAGCTAAAGAGGCCTTATGTATAGAACTGTTAGTGTAGTAACTTATATTAAACTCTAACAGCATGTTCTGAAAAGCGCGACCTATAAATTCTTTCCCCATATCCGTACAAAAATAGCCAGGAACCCTTTCTTCTTTTAACATCAACGTTTTGGTCGCTTTAGCAACTGTTTCAGGCAATTTATTTTTCAGGGGAATTAGCCACAGATATCTAGGGAATACAGCTATTATGAATAGAATGTAGCGGTAACCATCATTATACGCTGAATATCTTTGCGTGTCTGTTAAATCTGCTTGCCAAATAGAGTCAATCGAAGCAGCTGTTGTCTTGGCCGTTTTAAACCTTTTTCTCATCGGTTTATGAAGTGTATAAGCATCCTGTTCCCGCAAAAACCTCTCAACATCTTTTTTCCTTACACCGAAAACACTTCTGTACAGTCTATTAACGCCGCCATAGGAGGCGGGGTTAGAAATGTCATAATAGCGTTTACTTAATATGTTAGCCATTTGCATATTTTAGAGACACGTGGATAAGGCTGGCCGTTTGTTCTCTTCTTTCTCCTCTTCAGAGACGCTGCTGCTGGGGGCGATGGCGTACTCAGTTGTGACACATGCGAGACATGATCCAAGTCTTTTAACCTATTCAGATTACCTATCAATGTTTTTGGGACATTTATTTGTTGTAGTCTTGCTTTAATATGCTTCCATCCTGTTGGCGAGGGTCTGTCCCACTTTCTCTCCAGATCATGAACAATATGAACGATATTGGACCCTTGTACCCTTGTTCATTCAACAATGACCTCGCCTGTATCGGTCCATTGTATGGCGGGGTCCTCATTCAATAGATTATAAAGACTTAATCCTTTATTTCTCAATGTATGTGGGAGGCTGTTTTCTAATACATGCTCAATGTGTTGTGTTCCGTTGTTCTTTGGTTGGTCATCTCTAACGTCGGGGCCAGGTCCTGTGTCGCCATGCTCAGCACTACTCGCGCTGTGCCTAATAACCACGGGGAGCTCTGTAGGATTCTTATAATTCTCGTACTCATGAAGAAATTTCTGCAAAGCCTCTTGGTACAAGATCCTTTTCTCATCAGGTGACTTTTCACTGTTTAATAGGGCTAGCAACTCGCTTTCCATTCTTTTAAGCCTACTTTTACGAAGTTCTAGAGCCGTGTCTGGAATCTTTGAACTTTGCAATGAAGCATACACCTCGTGCGGAATCACAACTACCTTCTTCATTATATTAATCTAGTCAGTAAAGGACCCAAAACTGAAAATAAGATGGGTACCCACAGTTTGACTTTTATGAGCGAGCTCTCGTATTATGTTCTTGTAATGACGTAAGCGAGCCTTCTGAGAGGGTTTCATTGGCCACATTACATTTTATAACATTAAGACAGATTTCACAGATGCATTTTAAAAGTCAGAGTCGATATTTTTAACAAACATCTGTTGCAGTGCCCGGGGCAATCGTTGATAGATTTTTATTAATTCACGGTATTTCTTCAGCCTATTTGTCATTTTGGAATATACACCGTTTCAGGTTCGCTTGGGAATATATTCGTTCTTAGAAGCACCCTAAACGTGCTTCGCGGGTGAAGGTCACAAAGTAAATATCCATAACGCTGGTTTGTGGCCTCTTTATAAACCTCCAAAACTCATTACGCTGATTCGGGAACATTTGATTGGCTAATACCCCAATTTGTGACACATCTCTACGTTGCGCGAATAAGACTAGATATTGTGTATTTAGCGACACATCGCGCATGTATCTATTTTTGAAAAATAGATTCTGGTTGATGAAAAATACGCTTATGTCAAGATGGTGAGAGAACACTGTAAATGTCTCGGCAAACGTTTTATCCATCTCCAACATGAGATCATCAATTACAATGACTGTATGTTCATTTCCCTTTAAAGAATTAACGTCATAGACCCCCATTGTGGAACAAGAGTTCATCGTGGTACTCGTTGAACACTGATTGATACGTCGAATAGCACCATATAACTTTATGCACAAATTTTGAGAACATGTCGCCCTCTTCGTTAATGATTTTAAGCATAAACAGTTTTACCACATCCTGTAGGTCCAGATATAATACATGTGGATGGGCTCGGGAACCTGAATTTTTCTACAGAATCCATTTCTAACACGTCACACTCCTAAGTGGGCCATTTACAAAATATTACAAATTTTGAGTGCTGTTCCTTATATTTTCTTTTCTTCTTCCACAGAACCGTGAATGACGACGATGTACAGCACCCCATCATCGATATCACAGACGAACCCGTTGACCGTGCAGCTACTGAATCCATCCCCGCTGACAAATCCTCACCAGCGATACCTGTAGCACGCGCCAGTTCAAAGCGGAGGCATGATGAAGAGCCCACCATGTCAGGTATAAAGCGCGCCAGGGTTGAGCCGGTTGTTAGACCACCAGTAATAGAGCCCCAACCTTCTACGTCTTGCAACATAACCCCCCCAATAGTACCTTCCTCAAATATACCCCCTTATTCAATTCCGGGTACATCCTCCACAGCTGCTTCTCGTTCTGTTGAGGATGGCATAACATTCGAGTTGGTGCGCACCGCTACCCCCACCCCGGCCTTCACTAGAAATCGGTATATAGTCAGGGTTGATCCTAGATCCATGTATAGCAATGGTGTTGAACACGGACTTCGGCGCATAGTTGAACGTATTGTAGAGTTTGCCCTTCAGAACGGGGACGAACGTGAAGTCAGGACGACGCTGTCCTTCGGATTCGGGTCAGATAATGGAGATGTAGATGATTTTTGGGTAATAATACCGTTCAGACGCTTGGCAGGTGAAGATATAGAGTATATATTAGGCCGTATAATGCAGGCCTCTCAAAGTAGTATAGCCTTCAATATGGACAACGTCACGGTAAATATTGACCGTGTATTCCGTGTTGCGGGTCATAGTGCCACACCTTATCCTCTTAACTTCAATTCTCAGGCTATTTACAGACGGCATATAAACACCGATCGTGGTTGCGGCTTTATAGCAGTAGTCAGAGCTGGGCAGTATTTAAATACATTTGTATTTAAATACGTATTTAAATACATTTGTGTATTTAGAACTGTATTTATAAATACATTGTTTTTCATGTATTTAAATATAGTATTTAAATACTTTAATGAGTATTTAAATACAATGTATTTAAATACTCAAAATATAAAAATGTAAATACTTTTACTGGTTTAATACACGTTCTGTACTAGCACAGTACGACGCTTCGACAGTGTAGTACAGCATGGTTCATGTTTCAACGTGTCAGTTCAATCAGTTGTGTGCCACTCTTAGTCGAAAGCGGTTGATTTCTTTATCGTGTGCGTGTCATGGCTTAGTGAATTAGTGAATGCATATGTTAAAATTTGTATGTATTTAAAATGTATTTACAAATGTATTTAAATACAATTGATGTATTTTGTATTTAGTATCTAAATACATTCGTAAAATGTATTTAGTATTTAGTATTTAAATACATTTCTCCCATGTATTTAGTATTTAGTATTTAAATACATTCAATGTATTTATTGCCCAGCTCTGGCAGTAGTCTTGGCCCGTATGTGTACTGTACTAAATACACGGGTCAAAAACATTTGGTTGCCTACGGTAGTGGAGCGTGCCCGTAAACTAGCTGTAGACTGTAAACTTGAATTTGAGTGTAATATGGGTCCTGAAGAGCTGAGAAGGGTAGAACAGGAAATGAATGCTTGTATAGTTGTATTTGGAATGGATGATCGTCGTAGGACTGTGTATGTTTTTAAAAGCAGTGTGAGAGATCGTACAAGACCCCTACTTATTTTAGGGCTGTCAGGAACAACATATCTACCCATCCGTAATATAAGGGACCTTTACGCGAGTTATGATAAAAGTCGAAAATATGGACGACATCATGATTTGTGTAAGGGTTGTATCGAGTTTGCGGATGATATAGTGAAACATTGTAAAGATTGCCACATGGTATGTGAGCAGTGTAAAAGCTCCAAATGTGAAAGCCGTGTAGTTGAAGCTGAGAAGAGGGATTGTGATGTGTGTAGACGCACATTTTTCAATAATAACTGTTTTGAGCTCCATAAATCAATTGGCACGTGCAGGAAAATGAGAATCTGTGAATGTGGTGTTTCATATGATGGATAATTGGGGGAATTTCAAGCATAAATGTGATGAAATTCACTGTTCTACATGCCATGAGAAATATAAGGCGGTTGGAGTAAAGCATGTATGTTATATGAAAGACGCCAAGCCTAAAAACAGCCCTTGTATAACTGTGTACTACGATATAGAAACATATACGAATGCTGAAACCAAAGAGGTTATTCCACATTTACTTGTAAGCCAGACTATCTGTGATGAGTGTATGGAGAGCGAGTGTGATGAGTGTCACAAATGTGGTAAACGGACAAACGTTTTTAAAACGAATGCCCACGATAGCCCTGTGAAACTCTTTGTGTCCTATATTGTCAAGTTAGCAGACAAGTTCAAAAAAATGTCTGTGTATATTCTTGCCTGAAACGGGGCGAAATTTGATTTGACACACAGTTCCTTAAAAAGAGTTACTTGTGCACGAGTCATCTGAGATATTTACAGGTGATCCCTTGAAAAGAGGCAACAAACTAATACAGATTCAAATAAGAGGTAATGTACAGTTTAAAGACACTTTATTATTCACACCTTGTAAATTAGCAAAGCTACCCAAGGTGATGGGCGTTGCCTTCGAAGTTTCAAAAGGATATTTCCCTTACACATTCCTCACTAGCGAAACTTTAAATTACGTAGGACTACCTCCACCCAAACATTACTTTAACTATGAATGTATGAGTACAGATGAACTTGACGATTTTGACCGATACTACAACAGTTTTAATGAATGTAATCCTTATAATATAGCTGATAAATGTGAGCGTTATTGCATGAATAATGTGCGCGTGCTTAGAGTATGTTTCCAGGCCTTTAGAAGGATGTACATAGGTCGTTTCAAATGCGATCCGTTGCAAGTCGCAACCACTATCCCCTCATTACATTTTACGGTGTTCAAGAATAACTTCATGCCTGAAGACACCTTAGCCGTTATTCACAGAAACAATCCCCGCAGTTATGGGCACAAGGCTATTTACTGGCTGATACACCTACAGCAGCAGACAGGTGTATACATAAAGCATGCCTGCAACACGGGTGAAGTACCCATTAAGGTTAATGGTCGTGTTTTTTGGGTTGATGGTCCAAGTGAAAACCGTGCCACTGGTGAGAAGACTGTGTACTCCTTTAACGGTTGCTGGTGGCACGGATGCCCCCGTCCTGAGTGTGGAATCGTAGGAGATATCCACGGTAGATCTCCTGCCGACTGTCTTGCGTGGACCCGCACCCGCGATCAACTTATAGGCTCCCAGTTCACTCACAAAGTCTTGTGGGAGCATGAGTATGATGCACGGATGGAACAGATGGACAGTACCGTGAAGAAATAAACACGATCAAACGTTCAATGGTGCTGGATCCTCTCAAATGCGGTGATAGCTTGTTCGGAGGGCGTACAAATCCCTTCAAGCTATACTTTCCGCCTACGGAGGGCGTGAAACTCCATTACTACGACTTCTGTTCTTTATACCCCTACGTGATGAAGAACAATCCGTACCCCGTAGGTGCACCTGAAAAAATGGTGGGTCCCACCATACCAACCATCGAGGAGTTTTCAGCTAACTTGAATGAGCGCTACTTTGGACTCTCTTTCGTAGACGTGCTCCCCCCTCGCGATTTATGGATGCCGATCTTACCCGTCGTTATAGATCACAAGCTCATGTTTCCCCTGTGCGTGAAGTGCGCAGAAGAGAACAACGGTGATTGTGACCATACAACCCACCAGCGTAAGATCAGAGGTGTATATACAAGCCCTGAGCTGGCCCTAGCCGTTCGCCATGGGTATAGAATAATGAAGATACATGAGGTGTGGAGGTTTCAGAAGCTACCCAACCTTTTCACACCATATATAAACGCTTTTTTGAAGGATAAGGTTGAGGCGTCAGGATATCCGCTAGGGGTTGATTCCGAAGATGAAAAAAAACGGCTTATATTCAGCGTTACCGTGCCCATCAAGGTATACAGCTTGACCAATCCCAAATTGTTAAGAATTCTGGCAAGCGCTTTAGTGCAAAGTTGTGTCTAAACAGTCTTTGGGAAAAGTTTGCGCAGAATACCGGCAAAGGGAACGTCCATTTGGCACAAAGTTATAGTGAAGTCTGGGATTATGCCAACGCCCCGATAAAGAGGTCATGGAGATCGTGAATGTAGGTAATACTTACATAATAAAGTACAACAATATCGAATTGGCCACAGATAACTCACGGGTTACAAACATACCTGTAGTCAGTCTCACGACGGCCTACGCCCGCATCAAACTTTGGGGCCTATTGCACTCTCTTGGACGGAGGGTGTTGTACGCTGACACAGATAGTGTGATATTCACAGCGAGGGGAGGTGAATACATGCCCGCTATTGGGGAGTTCCTCGGAGAGTTAACTGACGAGATCAAGGATGAGTATGGTGATGGTGCATACGCAGACTCGTTTGTGTCAACAGGGCCAAAAACCTATTGGGTACGGGTGACGGTAGGGGATGATACGAAGTATATCGTGAAGGCAAGGGTATCACGCTTAACCATGCGAACCGTCGCGTCGTTAACTTTGACTCGTTGAAGGAACTAGTGTGCTTGGAAGATGAGGGTGACCAGCTACCCCAACTGACTGTGGGGACGCAGAAACTGGGGTGTGTGAAGGAAATTAGGGGCACGAAGGTATGCCGTAACACCTATAGGAAACGTTACCAGGTGCCTGGTACCAATGATACCGTACCCTTTGGCTACCTTAATCCTTGATTGTATTTATATATATGTGTATTGATATGTTTATTTATCACGCATATTTGCTTCAATTAAGGTTTCATTTTCTCCTTTCCGTGCGTGCGTTTGTGTGTGTGTACAGTAAAAAGCTAAGCTCGCCCACTGTAAGATCGGCAACGTGAGTCCTGCCGCTACCTGAGCATATCTCTATCCCTGCATGCTCAGTTGACCTCTGCATACCCTTGAGCTCAGACGTGTATTCTCCCGCGTAGAAGAAAAATAATAATAATGGCTACCTTTAATATTGCGAGTTCAACATTTATGAAGTGGTATTCGGCAAAGTGCCAAGATGTGGTGGATACTGAAAAACTATCTATTCCCCACTCCTTTGATACTTTTAAGGCTACATTGAGTAGTGCGAAGGACCAAGATGTTCAAATACTCCACGGGTATTCTGGCGAGGGCATTGTAGGATTTCGTAGTACAGACGATGTATTGAAGTATGTTATAGACCGACCTTTATAAAGGCTCACTTATACCGCGAAGTAAAAGGAGCAACACGTTCAGAAGATAAGCAACGGTTATGGCTTGTGAGTCTTGTTGACGAGTGGTGTGACAAGCGATATTATGTCATGTTACACCATACCGACTACTCGTACCCTACGGTTGAAAATGTAAATCTTGTCATCATGGAGAATCTTAAGTATTTTTACCACTATATTAATATATATCATGACGAGGTTTGTAGTGAGGTTGTGGCTAATTGGCTGTGTGAATTTTTAACAGACTTTAGAGACGAGTATCGCTTGTTAAACAAAAAGGATAAATATGGGCATATGTTTCTCTCAAATAGTGTACCGGATTGTGAAGATGTTTAGTTTGTGGAAATGAACGTCTGGTGAGTGATAAAACATTAAAGCCGGAATTGTTTCATGTAGTGGAAAATTCTGTTTGTCCAAGAGCACAAGTGTTCGAACAAGCCTGTACACACTTTAGCAGTGTCACTCGCTCCCCCCAGCGAGCCGCCCACCCGTGTACCTCACGAAACACACGAGTTCGAACAAATTCGTACACGTTTCACCAGCGTGACTCACTCCGCCCGTCGAGCGATCCGTCCACCTGTGGCTCATAGTCATCTCAGAGCTTGAACCGAGTGGACGTGCGAATACTATGGAACTTCCTTTGAGAAGCATTCTCAACGCCTCGTACGATGTCTCCGTGACGAAGTCATTGCGCGTGTTCAGGCGTGAAACCGGCACCATTAACTAAGCATTTGAAACGATTTGCAGGCAAGCAAACTCTGGTAAACGTATTGTTATTTATTTAAGTGTTGAGGAGATGAATAGAGTCTTCGTGATAGTTGAGAAGTGGGGAGAGGACCGTCATAAAATACCTGCAGGTGTAGGTACAAGAAGAGAGCAAATTAGTGACGCCCCGTCATATGCCGTTGTTTGCACGTTGTGTATGAATAACGAACAGCCATGCATTGGTATACAACTGATGTGGAAGAATGCTTCTGATAATAACGTTCTTGTTCCTACGCGAAACCGTTTCATCCTCGACAGAATGTTTGAAATCGTCGGTTTCCGCAAGCTGATTTATTTTGACACGGTTCTTGAATACGCATACACCGCTCTGCTCGACCGATTTATCGAATGTAGGAATGAACAAGGCGAGAATGGTCTAGAGCTGGATGCATATTTAAAAGGTTTAGATTCTTTGAAATATTCTGAACTTTGGTACAAAGCACTTGAGCGGTACAGGGCAGAGCTTGCCTACACTGTTCACGCTGAAGAGCTGTACCTCTATATAATGAGTAGTTGACGTTACGACTTGGAAGATTATTTCAATTGCCGCTATGCAGAGTGAAGAAGAGTTCACGATTGAAAAGCTCGGGACGGTAAGAAAAAACCCTCGATTGGAAAGGCGTGTTTATAAACTTGTATTTAATAATGATGTTGTGGTTAACGATGACCTCTTTGTGCGTGCTTTTGATTGTATTCTAGCCGTGTTTAAAGATAACTTGCCAACCGAATGTAAAGTGGGCACAAAAATAGTATTGAACGATATGAAAGCCATTTATGTGGAGCACAGGTATCCGTATCAGTTAAACGGTGAAGTGTTGCTTGGACGGTTTTACCGTGTAGTACAAAGTAATAATGATGTGAATGTAGACTCGATTACGTGTGAGTTTAGCGTTTTGCACCGTAGAACATAAAGGATGTTTATTTAATTATTTAATTGTGTATATATATTATTATTTTTAATTATTTAATATACCCCGTAGAACATAACGGATGTATATTATTTATTTAATTATATATATATATATATATATATATATTATATATATATATTTCCTGTAGTAATATGCATTTGATTATACGTTTCGTATATTATTATTTTCAATATATTTAATTATTTAATATAACTGTATATATATATTTTTTCCTGTACTAATATATTGATAATACAACGTTTTGTATATTTTTGATTGTATATTTCCCGTTCGCGTTTATGCTATTATTATTTTTGATCATATATATATATATATATATATATAATATAATATATATATATATATATTCCATTGTATATTTATTTTATATTCATTGTCCGTATGCTATTATTATTTTTGATCATATATATTCCATTGTATATTTATTTTCTATATATTTCCATTAATTCGCCTAAATAAACAGAATGATGTAATGGTGTTTTATTTAATTCTTTTCGGTTGTACACGGTATTTAATTATATCAATTGGATGGCTTCTAAAGCGGATTTGTAAACCAGAATATATGCATTAATTATATAAATAGCGCTATCTGGCAACTCAACCTGTACACCTGAATGAGCCATTTACGCCTTCTAAGTCAACTGGCGGATTAAGCCCGAATATATGATTTAATTAAATAAATAGCGCAATCTGGCAACTCGGCCAGATACGCCAACTGGCGGGTTAATTCAGAATGTATGCTTTAATTAAATAAATAGAGCAAACTGGTAACTCATCCTGATACGCCAGCTGGCGAATTAAGCCAGAATATATGCTTTAATTAAATAAATAGTGCAAACTGGCAACTCAGCCTTCTAAGCCAACTGGCGGATTAAGCCAGAATATATGCTTTAATTAAACAAATAGCGCAATCTGGCAAAGCAGCCAGATAAGCCAACTGGCTGATTAAGCCAGCTGGCTGATTAGGAACATATTAAGACAACGGCCGCTCGGCTGAAGTCTTCATGTGCGCTTGGCTCCTGCCAGGCGAACACCTCTCTTCCTTTCCCTCCTTCTCTCTCTTTCTCTTGGGGGATAACTCCGCCTCCAAGTTGCATAACCCCCTGTTGCTCTTGCAGCAGCCCCCTCCCCCATTTAGGGGGTGCCTTGCAACAAGAGGGAAGGGGGGTTGGCACTATGGGTGCCTTGCAACAAATGGGGGAGGGGGTTGGCACTATGGGTGCCTTGCAACAAATGGGGGAGGGGGTTGGCACTCTTGCAACATTGATCAACATTTGCAATTGAATTGCACTCGTCCATTTTGCGCCCATGCGCCAATGGCGCGAGTCATTAAGGTAGGGGGCCTGGGGTGAGCGGTAGCTCCCCCAGCGGGGAAAGCTTTTCCAAAAGGCATTTTGTAGCATTTTGGCAGAAATTATTTAACATATTCTTTATGCTCACTAATGACATAATTTTCTAAAAATAAACTAATTTTTCATCAAAAAATAAATAAATATTGAAACGACCACTGCTTGTGATACTACCTATATTTTTCTATAAAATCCTGAAAAAATGAAAAAAATTCAGATATAAATTTACCTTTTCAATCATACTTTCTCATTCAAGAAGTTTCCATATAGCCAGTTCGTTCTGCGATGGTTGAGTATCAGTTTTCTCACGAACTCTAGTATCATCAGCTTGACGATCCAGCCAGCAAACCAGCTTTGCTTATTACGCAGTTGTTCGATCGATCTTTTCATAAATACTTTCTAAGAATTTCATAATGAAATAAAATCATTCTAATGGCATGCAACGTATGTAACATCAAATGTGACATTGTAAACTAAAGTTATAATTCACAAAAACACAATTGTCAACGGGACAAATCCCGAGCGTCATGAGCATTCGTAAAATTCATCAAGACTGACGGACAAATTGCAAATTTCAAGATAAATTTCTACTGACTGTTAAATATTTGTTAAAAACAAACAAACGGTTCGGTGATCCAATCAAAATTTAACAACCGGTTCGGGCGAACCGGACAGAACCGGTCCCCAGCACACCCCTGCGTGAGACTATATGTACAGTATATATATATATATATATATATATATATATATATATATGAAAATTATTTCACGAAAGTAACACGTGAAAAATATTTATGATGAATAAAACCACGAAGGAAAGGAAACACAAAAAGGTGCTCAAGCGCTTTCGTCTAATGACATCCTCAGGAACACTGAGGATGTCATTAGACGAAAGCGCTTGAGCACCTTTTTGTGTTTCCTTTCTTTCGTGGTTTTATTCATCATATATATATATATATATATATATATATATATATATATATATATATACATACCGTATATATATTATATATATATATATATATATATATATATATATATATATTATATAATATATATAGTGATGTAGCGGTTCTCCGCAACCGCATTTATCAGTGCGGTTATTGCGGTTGTTTGAGGATATATTCTTACTAGGGCAACCAAATGCTATAAATGCTAGTGTAATGGCTATAAATGCTAGAAACTTCGCCGAATGCTGTTCCTGTCATGCCTCATGCCTTCACTCAAGGGTGCAAAAAAGTAAAAGTTTGCTACTCCCTAATTGCTACTTGAACTGGATGGATAGATGCATTATGTAATAACTTACATTTATCAATGCTAGGTGGCTAGAAAAGCATTATTTTAATTAAATTTAATGAAGCAATGATGATGTATAATTACTGTTGATAAATAAAAGATAAAACGCTCAATTTGTTTTATTAGAAATTAAGCAACCTTCACTAACAAGTTACAAACTAAACTAAAGCACCAGACAGTGTTGCCAGGTCTACAGAAATTTCTGGATATCTACAGGAATTTTTGGGTGAAATCAGAAAATCAGAAAATGTCTCAAAATCTACAGGAATTTTCCATATATACTCCAAGGTTGCCATTTTTTGATACTATAGTCTTATATTTGATACTTTTGAATACTTCAAGTACATTCGGTCGACTTTAAAAAAAAACCATGAATATGTAGTACAAAATTAAAATTTTGCTGATAATATGAAAAATTTAGTTATATTCCAATGTTGTATGAAGGGCGCTGGCACCAAAACTTTGATGCCAAATGTGGCAACATCGCATTGTGTAACCAAAGTCCCGCCGAATGATTCGAGTCATGTCATGTTCTAAACATGTCCGCCGTACGTTTAAATTCGTTTTTATCGAATTTTGAGGAACGCTTCCTTTCATTAATTGTTAATAAATGAGTGACAGAAAATTAATTTGACAAACTAATATACTGAATTTGCATAATGATTAACTTTGTGCTTACATTTATATATCTGTATAATTTACCTTCAAATGCTTTTAATTATTAGATTTGCTCGTTCCTGTTATAGCATGCTTGGCAACCCAGCGGTCGCTCTCAAATGCAGTTGCAATTTAATGCCGGTTTTAGTTACGTGCCTACTGCCCAGTTTTTTAAATAAACTTGTGTTTTTGTGGAAATATAACGTCTGATTTTGTATTAAAAATGAGCGTGATAAGAATGATAATGAAACAGATGATGAACGTCATGAACCTTCCAAAAAAAAAAGAAGCGCAGGTATAAACAAAAATATTACCGAAATCTTGGGAGAAAGAAGATTCTATGAAAAGGTGGTTAAAATGTAGTTCAAAAGGTTCGTCATTCGTCTACTGCACAGCTTGTAATGTTCACCTTTCATTAAAGGCAAGAAAGACTGATCTGAGGAAACACTCTCAGGGTAAAAAAAAACATGTAGGAAAATGCTCGGTGCCAGCAAAACAACCAACTTTATTGGACATGCAATCCATGAGTAGGAAGAACAAGATTGATGAAATGGTAAAAAAAGGTGAATTTCGCTTAGCGGCGTTTATTAGTGAACATAATATACCAATCCGAGCCGTAGAGCACATGCCAAACCTTATCACGGCAATTTGTCCTAATTCTGAAGTTGCAAAGAATTTGAAATGCGGTCGAACTAAGGTGACTTCTATAATTAACAATGTAACTGATCTGGAGAGCTTTTCATTGCTAGTAAAAACCTACACGGTAATAAGTTTTCATTAATTGTCGATGAGTCCACAGATAAAGGTTGCATTAAACATCTATGTATGGTTGCCCGTACGCTCGTTGAAAATGAAGTTAAAGATTCTTTTTTAGTCTCATTCCCTTGCAAGATGCAACTGCTGTTGCGCTGTACAACAGCGTTGTAAATTTTTTCAACGAGAATAAGATTCATTACAAAGATAATATGATTGGATTTGGTGCTGACGGTGCCAACTCTATGTTTGGAGAGCATCATTCGTTTTCGTCACTGTTAAAGCGAGATGTTTTTGGGCTGTTTATTATGACCTGTATATGTCACTCCTTTGCACTGTGCGCATCTTACTCATGTAAGATGCGCACAGCACAGCAAACCTCGAGCAATCGAAGACTTGGCTCGCGATGTTTTTAACAATTTCCATAGCAGTCCAAACCGAGCGGGAGAATTACAACTTTTTCAAAGTTTTGCCAATGTAAAGCCTCATAAAATGATGCATCCATCGCAAACACGCTGGCTGTCTTTACATTTAGTTGTATCGAGGCTTCTTGAACAGTGTAACGTTTTGAAGCTGTATTTTACTGATGCTGTTGTAAGTGAAAGGATCCTTGCTTGTGAGAATATACTGCACTGCAAAAACTTAATGATCCCGTAACAAAACTTTACTTAGAGTTTCTCGACTTTATCTTGCCAGTTTTCAATGCACTGAATAAACAAATGCAGTCAGAGAGCACACAGATTCACACAATGTATAGATATTTGTCTCAGTCCTACACCACAATTCTTGAATGTTATCTGAAAGACGATTATATTGCGAAAACTGCCTTAACAGATATTCGCACGAGAGACCCACGTCATTTCAAGAAATTGTCGGAAATATACCGAGTTAATGTTGAAATGACATTTTCTCATCAGCACGAAATCCCAACTCAAGCAATTCAACACTTCCGCCTGCGGTGCTTAGACTTCTATATTGAAGCAGCTGAGCAAATAACCAAGCGATTTCTGTTTCCTAATGAAACATTTAAGCACCTGGAAGCAATGGACCCAAAAGTCGTTCAAGCCAAGCGCATCCCTTCCTTAGCTCCACTCATGTCAGCATTCCCTTCCTTAGTTGAAAAAAAGCAC
Organism: Bathynomus jamesi; assembly: GCA_023014485.1. Taxonomy (NCBI): domain Eukaryota; kingdom Metazoa; phylum Arthropoda; class Malacostraca; order Isopoda; family Cirolanidae; genus Bathynomus; species Bathynomus jamesi. Next base: position 227,570 of record JAJOZX010005779.1, on the reverse strand, counting down.
TGGCAAGACATTGTCAACGAGTGGCGGTCCTTAAGAAATACACTGGATGACTTGAATTTCGACAAAAATATAGCCCCAGCGCAGTTTTGGGTCAAAGTAAGAGATGCTAAAACAGGGGATGGGACTCCTCTCTTCCCAAATCTTTCATCTTTAATGTTTGCATTGCTTTGTCTCCCGCATTCGAGTGCTACGGTTGAACGAGTATTTTCGTCAATTAATCAAACGAAAACGAAAACCAGAAATCGACTTTCTACCAACAACTCTAAAAGGGCTACTTTACACTAAAAGTTTAATGTCGAAAAGTGAATGTTATAACTTAAATATTACAAAATGTATAGTGGACAAGATGAATGATGGCATCTACAAGCAAGCTAGCATGGTTGAAGAGGAAGATGAGGAACGGATTTAAATTAAATGGTATGTACTATGTAGCTAGTGTTTAAGTTTTTATTTAATATATATATATATATATATATGATGAATAAAACCACGAAGGAAAGGAAACAGAATGGTGCTCAAGCGCTTTCGTCTAATGACATCCTCAGGAACACTGAAGTACATAAAGAGTTACAGCCTATATATAGGTTACAGAAAAAAATAAATATATATATATTATATATATATATATATACAATAAACGGAGAAATAAAATTAAAAATTAAAGGATTGTGGGAGGGGCATACAAATTTGTAAGGAAAAACTATCGATTTTTAGCACAAGATCAAATGAATTGTTTCCAACCAATGTTATAGAAAAAAAAAAACTACCGATTTTTAGCACAAGATCAAATGAATTGTTTCCAACTAATGTTATAAAAAAAAAATAAAAAATAAAAATTTATACTGGAAATTTGCCCCTGTTTTAGCGTTTTAGCACTCTGCCCATCTTGTATATAAAAATAAATTGAAAAATAAAAGTTATTAGAGTGGCATACAAGTTTACCAAAGATTTAGCGTTCTACCCTTCTTATCTAAATCTGTTCTGAAGGAATTCAAAACAACAGGATCGAGTTGAAAAAAACCTTTGCTTATGTTGAAGTTATTTGTAAGTTGGATAATGGCAGACTCAAGAATATTTCTATTAACAATGTTGCTAGAGTGAAATAAAACTGAAGCATTATTCCAATCAATACAGTGGGATAACTCTGACAAATGGACAAAAAGGGCACTGGACGACTGTCCTGTTGTAACGGAATATTGATGCTGTTTTATACGTGTGTGCAAATCCTTTCCCGTCTGATCTATGTAAAAAGAATCACATTGTTTACAATCAATTTTATAGATAATGCCCGAATTATTGGAAGGGCTATTTTTTACTATGATATTTTTCACAATATTGTTATATGAAAATACTACATTAATATCCAAAAGTTTAAGTACATTAGCAATGCCTAAAAAGCCCGGGAAAAATTGAAGTACTAAAATATTTTTTGACAAAGTACGGGTGTTGTTACTGACCCGATAGAAAGTTCGGTTTGCCTTGTTGAGACAAGATTCCATAAACGCAGATGGATAACACAGAACACTTCCAATACCGTTGATTTTTTCTAATTCGGCATCGATGTATTCAGGACTGGCGATCCTAAGGGCGCGGAGAAACATTGAAGAAAAAATGGCCTTCTTAGTGGGGGTGTCATGTCCCGAGTAAAAATGTACGTAGGACAAATTGTTTGTTGTTTTCCGATATATACTAAACTTAAAACCTGGGCTTTCCGTATGTACACACACATCCAAAAACGGGATTGAATTGTCTTGTTCCACTTCTAAAGTAAACTTAATGGAGGGGACTTGATCATTTAACTGAAGGAGGAAGTTATCCAGGTCACGATTCATGGGCCAGATACACAAAATATCGTCGACGTACCGCAACCAAGGGATGCCAACCCCGAGGATTCTCGGAATGTAAGTAATTTCGAAAAACTCCATATAAATACTGGAGAGGAGGGGCGACAAGGGGTTGCCCATGGCCATCCCAAAAACTTGTTGATAATACTCGTTATTGAAAGTGAATTTACAGTCTTTGTTGCAAAGCTTAATAAGTTCCAAAACAATGTGTGAAGGTAGTGGCAGGTCAATTTTTTTCATCCCATCTTGCACTGTCATCTAAAATCTTTTGAAATGCATTTTTCAGAGTTTCACGCTGCCTTTTTATTGCTGACACGGTTCTACAGAGTCATGTAAGAAGTAAATAGACAGCCCAGATTTTGCTGTAACAATTTGGCGTAAAAGATTCAACAATTCTGATCGTGTTGCTGGTTTTTTGGGCTTTTTACGTAAAGTCTTGTCTAGTATTGCCCACACGTGTTCTATGGGGTTCATGTCAGGGGACTGACTCGGCCAAGGAAGTCGTTTGATACCATTTCGCTCCTCCCATTCTTTCGTCTTTTTTGCAGTGTGGCATGGGGCTCCATCTTCCATGAACAGGCAGCTGTCTTTTTCAATTTGACCACTTGAGAATATTGGCATAAGTCCTTCTTCAAGGATAGAAATGTAGGAAACGAATATTTGTCATAATAATGGCAAAAAAATTGGATGCATACATTTTACCATAAAATTAAGGGTGTCTATTTACTTCTTGCATGACTCTGTAGATCTATAGCACCACCTTGTTTCACAAAGTGATGGAATGCCGATATTAAGCTCTCTAAATACAGCTTTTCGTTTCGTACTTGAAGAAGCAAATTTACTGAAAGCACGTACATTGGAAAAAAACATTTTAGGCCCGTTAACTTTCTCTGACATTTTACTTAACACTGAATTTAACTTATGTGCATAGCAATGAATAAAATAGCCGAATTTAAAACCTTTTTCTCTCAGGCAGTTGAAGGCACGCTTATCGAAACGTAAAACGTTACCATGTATCGCCAGAATTAAAAATTGTGCCTCTACAAGGCCGAAGGATATAAGCCCGAGTTGAAATGTATTTTTCTTTATAAAAAAAATTAATAGGAGGAAAAATGTATTTTATTTAATGAGAATTAGAAGAAGGACTATTATGTAACCGTGTGCAAACAAATAATTATTCATTAAAAGAACTTTAAATATACGATATTACTTATACTTTCTCGGGCGTAATGTCTTGCGCCCGAATAAAGGATCTTGAAAGATTACACGAAAACTTAATGTGTCAATATAGTTTTTTATAGGTAGTAAGGGTATCTAAATGCGCTCAAAATTTGCTTGCGTGTCGAAGGCTAGACAGAAAAATAGTAACATACTACCAGCCAAAAACCATTTTTACAATTTGTATTTAAAACTTTTTTTTTAAACTTAAATCTATAAATACACAATTTTATCTCTCATGCTTCTCCTTGCCCCTTGCCTCTCGGGCTCAGCCCGAGAAGCCCGAGTGCAGGAGTCGCCAATGGTGTGAAAGCTTCTCGAGAGTGTCAAACGATGTAGGGAAGTGTGTCATATGTAATGTCAACTATTCACGAAAGGGAAGGAGTACCACTAACTTAAACACCATCTGCGTTCAATGCACAAGAAGGAATATAATGAAGTGATATCTAGTGAAAATGAAGCTAATGAACAGTCAAAGAAGAAAAAGGAATCAAAAGTGTCTCTTACACCCCTACAGGAAATGAAGTGTGCAGTGAAAGAAAAGAATCAGACGATTGAAAGTTGCTTCGAAAAAGTAAAAATTTCGGATGCGAATCATTCCAAATCAAAATCATTGGACTATCGCATAGCCGAAATGATAATAATGGATGACCTTCCATTCAGCCACGTTGAGGACTTAGGTTTCATAAGACTCATGGCTGAAACAGCTCCACAGTATAAAGTGAAACAGCATCAGTTCTACACTGATCTTGTGTGCAACGATATCTGTGACTTTATTTCAAAGAAAGTGTTCAAAATTCATGAGGCTCTAAAAGATTCGAAAGTATCATTGACAACGGATGCATGGTCAGACACGTTTGCTGGAGTGTCTTTACTCTCTTTGACATGCCATGCAGTGAATCAAAACTTCAAAAGAACCAATTTGGTGTTCAGCGTAATGCCACTTGAAGATCGCCACACTGGAGAAAACTTGTCAGAAAAATTTGATCAGATGCTTCAGAAGTGGGATATTGCCCATTCATCCATCCATTGTGTAATGGCGACTCAGGAGCAAACATGATAAAAGCTTTGTTTCTCACTGGCGTCCATAATATCGATTGCACTGTTCATAAACTGCAACTTGTAATCAAAACTGGATTATCCTCACAAAAATCTCTGTGACTTGTTAGCTAAACTTCGATCCATCGCTACTCATTTCAACCATTCTACGATGGCGCAGGATGAGTTAAAATTCATAAACGCTTAGATCAACCTGAACTTACAGTCATTCATGATGTCGCCACACGGTGGAACAGCACTTATCACATGATGCAGAGAACACTGAAGTTGAAGGAACCACTGAGTATGTATAGCGCTGCTAACCCCAAAATGCAACAACTCACTAACGTCGACTTCACTCTCTTGTCAAACTGTGTGGCTGTGCTGGAAACATTCGATGATATCACAAAAAGATTGAGTAGTTCCACCTCTTCCATACCTGAGGTTATCCCCCTCGTCGTTTCCTTAAAAAATGTGCTGCAACCTCGAAGTGGTGATTCTGAAGCTGATCGTGGAATCAAATCAATGAAGGAGATAATGTGCACAGAGCTAGCAAAAAGATTTGATGGCCTAGAAGCAAATGACATGTACAAAGAAATTTTTTTTTCAGCTTCACATGTCACAAAAGGTGTTCAGGAAAAATTGGGATATCTTTGTGATGAAATGGACAAGACTCAAACATCATCGGACTCGGAGACAGCCAGTGAACCACCGGCAAAGAAACCACTGATTGATTTAGGCCAGGAATCAGCTTCTACGACTAAATCAGTAACAATAATGGACTCAATGAGTGCTCTAGTGGCTTCCAGTAGTGATGACGAGACCGAAACTGAGTCAAGCAGAGACTCGCAAAAAATGATCGAAAATATCACAAAGGGAAAAGGATTGGACAAGAAGATGATGCGTCGGCTTGGTGGAGGTCAAATCAAAAGAAATACAAAAATTTGAGCAAACTGGCTCGGATATACCTTGGATGTCCTCCCTCAAGTGTTCCTAGTGAACAATTATTTAGTGGAGCAGGGATCATCTACGATGAAAAAAGGAATAGGCTGAAGGGGGGACAAAGCTGAAAAACTTTTATTTTTTAAATACTGCCTCCCAGCAATTCAATTTAAGTATAAGGATTAAATAGTATGTGTGTGTGTGTATATATATATATATATATATCTTGAAAAGAGCAAACATTGTCCCTATATATAAAGGAGGGGACAGATCTCAAGCAAAGAACTATAGACCAGTGTCATTGACGTCCCACCTCACCAAAGTATTTGAAAGAATAGTTAGACAGAAAATTTATGATTTCCTGGAGACACGGGAAAGATTCAACGAAAATCAGCATGGATTCCGATCAGGTAGATCATGCCTATCACAACTAATAGAGCACTACAACAATATCCTAGATGCATTGGAAGGCAATGACAACTACGATGTTATATACACAGATTTTGCTAAAGCTTTCGATAAATGTGACCATGGTATAATAGGACATAAAATTAAAGACATGGGAATAACAGGCAAAGTGGCAAAATGGATCTACAACTTCCTTAGTGATCGTCTGCAGGTCGTCAAAATTCAAGGTATATCATCATCAGAATCGGAAGTACGCAGCTCAGTACCACAAGGGACAGTACTGGCCCCACTCCTGTTCATTATCATGCTAACAGACATAGACAGCGGAGTAAACAGCAATAGTATAGTAACATCCTTTGCAGACGATACAAAGATCAGCAGAAAAATCAGCGATGTACATGACGTGGAGGCCTTGCAGAGGGACACGAACAAAATATACAAATGGTCAGAAGACAACAACATGTCATTCAACGCCGAGAAATTTCAGCTCTTGAGATATGGTAGAAAAGAAGAACTTAAACAGACTGCATATTATGCTCCAGATAGACAGGAAATTCAGAGAAGCATGAAAGCGATTGATCTCGGGATAATAATGACAGATGATGCGAAATTCGAAACACAAAATCAGATAGCGATAAATAAAGCAAAAAGAGTCGCCGGACAGGTTCTAAGAACGTTCAAGAGAAGGGACAGGACAGTAATGATTCCCCTGCTAAAAACACTGATTATACCAAAACTTGAATACTGCTCAGTTTTGACGTCCCCATATAAAAAGGAAGAAACTAATAAACTAGAAGAAACGCAAAGGCATTTCACAGCCAAGATTGATGGCTGCAAAGAACTCAACTACGTACTGGGAAAGACTACGTAAACTAAATCTGTACTCACTGGAAAGAAGAAGAGAGAGGTACATCATAATCTACATATGGAAAATGATCGAAAAACTGGTACCAAACCTAAAACTAAACCCAATTACCATTCAAACAACACTGGAAAATAGGAAAGGCAGAATGTGTAGTGTTCCCAAATTAAAAGCACGACAAGGGACCTCCTCAACCCTGAAGGAAAATAGCTTGGTTATCAGGGGGCCAAGACTTTTCAACCAGCTTCCTAAGGACCTCAGAAACGTAACGGGGGTCAAAGTTGAAGTCTTCAAGAAAAGACTGGATGCCTGGCTCAGGACAGTACCAGATGAGCCGGGCGTGCCTGGCTATGTACGGTGGAGAGCGCAAGAAAGTAACTCGCTCCTCCGCCAGGCCAGACCTAGAGGCGGGGCCACCAGCTTGACCTCCGTGTGAAGAGAGACCAACACACGAAACAACATAAGGTCTAGGCTTGCTTTAAACCCTAGATCCATGTCCCAAAGCTGGATCCTGTCTGCTTTGCAGATAGCTGGTGAGGGAAGCTATATTTATGGGATCTCTTTGCGAGAGACCCGTTGCCCACGTCGGGCTAACATCATGAAAAAGAAAAACTATGGTATTTGTCATTTACCATTACTTATTCGAACTATAGTGGATTTAATTTTCCCAGAAGAGTTCCTTGTTCCATGCACGGTCTGTGTTTAACATATAATTTTCTCAGGGAACCATTCTGAGTTTGTGTATATATATATATATATGTGGCGGAAGAAGTTCCAGGCATCTCCTAGAGAAAAAAATAAATTTATATATATATATATATATATATATATATATATATATATATATATATATATATATAAATTTATTTTTTTCTCTAGGAGATGCCTGGAACTTCTTCCGCCACGACTACTCGATCCATTAAGGTCGCGTTTTCCAAATCCATTCCATACGCTCATAATGACCGAAAGAACATTGATCTTGACCGGAAGGTGGCAGAGGTGATCTGCATCGACCGTCAGCCCTTCGCATGTGTCGAACGGGTAGGATTTAGCCTACTTCAGGCTGCCGATCCGAAGTACACGATTCCTTCTGAAAAGTTTTTCAGGACGAACCTTATTCCAGACATGGCAGGCAAGGTGAAGGGCAAGATCAAGGAATTGATGTCACAAATCAAGGAAGAGAAGAGGAAATTCTCCTTCACCACGGACATATGGAGCAGTCGAGCAAGTGACTCATATATAAGCTTGACCTGTCACTTCGTCGCCTTAAACTTCGTGCACAAAAACATCATGTTGAATGTCTCTGTCTTCAACGAGGATCATACAACAGAAAAAATTTCCGCCAAAGTTCAAGAGATGATTCAAAGTTGGGGATTGTCCAAAGAAAACACTTTTATGATCATGAGAGATAATGCAGCTAACATGCGAGTCGCTTTCAGACAAACAGGAATGGAGAGTTTCGGTTGTTTGGCTCATACACTCCAACTGGTGATAAAGGATGGCTACTTGAACCTCCCGAGTATGGCTAATCTTTTGACAACGGCTCGGAAAATCGTCGGTCATTTTCGCCACTCTCCGCAAGCGACGCAGCGCCTACATCAAATTCAAAGAAAATTTAACTTGCCTCAACTGAAGCTGATTCAAGATGTGCCAACCAGATGGAATTACACGCTGGAAATGTTGCAGCGACTCCTTTCCCAAAAGCAAGCTATCATTGAATATGACGTCGAATGGCCCCTGGAAAATACGTTGACTTCAACGCAATGGAAGCTTATGGTCAAGCTTATTGACGTGTTTGCTGTCTTCAAAATTGCAACGCTCAAAATCGGTGAGGAAAACTCGCTTTTATCAGAAGATTTACCTACAGTCAAATCTCTGTCAAAAGGAATCTGTGCAGCGTGCTCAGTAAATGATGCTGGTGTGAAGATTCTGAAGAGCCAGCTGGGCGATTCTCTCGAACAGAGATTTCGAGAGCATAATTCAAATGAGAAACTGCTGCTAGCCACAGCAATTGATCCCCGATTCAAAGGAGACGACGACATGCGAGAAAAGGCCAAGGAATTGTTGAGACAAGAGATACGCAGTCACATGGAGGGGGCCCAACGAAAGCGTATTGGAGGTCCAATTGCCATGAAACGCCACCGATGTGGTCCGGTTTCTCCGTCCAAGAAAATCGCTCTTTGGGAAAACCTTTCCGATTCAGAAGGTAGCGAACTCGATGATCACGTTCGTCCTATTCTAGTTGAAGAACCCCAAACGAGGGATACGGACATGAGGTTCTCCCATAGTCAGGGGGCTTAATCCAAAAAATCACCCCGATTGTTCCCTTTGTTTCAAAAGTACCAGTTTTTTACCAGGGGTAGATATGACCATAAGCATTCATATTTTTGCGGGAGCCAACATGGGCTCTCCCTGTGGCGGCCATTATGGACGAATCCAAGATGGCCGCCATCTGGTCTGACATTGGGCGATGAAATAACAACGAATCATAGTACAGTAGAACAGCAAATAATGACACTTTTTGTATGTTTTTGAGTATAGAGAATCCAGTTCTGATATTTGTTTTTTAATTCAAGATATACGTCAGGTCGTATATATCCACATTTAATATTATTTTATAAGAAATGTACATTTTATGTCAATTGAATCATGATACATAATTATTGCACTTAGATTTGTGGTTGTAACAGCTATATTAACTTTTACATTGGATTTCTACTGACATTTTGTCCACTATTAATCTATTTTTTATTATTTTTGCAGGTGTTGGCATACCTGTATTCCTCTGAAGCAAGTCTATGCGGTGGTGGTCTTCTTTACATTCTAGTCTCTTCAGGCCTGCAGATATGAAGATCTCGTTAGTGTGTAGTTAGTAGTGTGTAATAGAACATTAATACCTCAACATGTCTACTAACATAACTGGAATTAATTGGACACTGTGTTGCCTATGTCAGTCCAGCAAAGACGAGGCATTACAACAGCCAAAAGAACAGGGATATTCATCTCTTGAAAGAGATCTGAATGATTTTGTGCAGCTCAATGCTGTTCCATCTGGTATCAAGGTTAGTGAGCTCGATGATGGCTCAGGAATTGCAGCAACCCTCCAATCACATGCTGCAGTGTATCATAAAAGTTGTAGGAGTGCATGCAACAGTTACAGGGTAAAGCGGACACGAGGAAAAGTGGCCACGCAAGATGAATGTGCAGCTGGGATAAGTCCGAAGAAACTCAGATCAAGTTACGGATCACCTCCAGAAACATTATTCTGCATCATATGTCTGGGTGAGGATCAGCATGATCTTCATAGAGCCTTAAGTGACAACATTGATCAAAATCTGAAGAATTGGGCAAAAACAACTAACAACTGGCATTTATATGGGCGCTTGACTGCAGGTTCTGATGCACATGCAATGGATGCATGTTATCATGTACAATGCTATTGGCGGCTTCGTGATGGAGCTCGTGCAGTTGAACGTCGATCTTCAAGTGAACCCAAGCCTCCCCCATTTGATCCCATGGTCATAGCACAGTTAGTGGCATTTGTGGATGACTCTCAGTCTGAGGTCCACAAGTTGTCTGACTTACGGGAAATGTACAAGATAATGATGTCAGATCTAGGACATCCCTGTTCTGGTAGAGAACCTCATGCAACAAGATTGAAAGACCATCTGCTTGAGCATCTTCCTGAGTGGGCTTCCTATGCACAGGGGAGAGATGTATTCATTAGCCACAAGGCAAAAGTGGGTGCTGTGCTAGAACAAAGCTATCATTCCTCACAAATCAATCAAGATGAAGCTGTGTTATTGATACGTGCTGCTATGGCACTACGAAAGCGAATCCTTCAGAAACAAGAGCCATTTAATGGTTCATTCTCTCCACAATGCCTGACGTCCCCCATAGAAGAAACACTGTTAGGTTTCATCAATGTTGTCCTCCAGGGTCCTAAAGGTAATATCGATAAACATAGTAGAGAGCAATCCAACAGTGATGCTGAACTGGGCACAAGGGCGAAGATTGCGTGCACACTGTGCCAACTGCTGATATTCAACACAGTAAAATATGCATCTTCATCAGACAGCACCCAAATCCGTCACAATAGGGATCGTGAAACGCAATTCCCACTTTACCATGGTATTAAACTGCATGGAGATGCCAGATTCAAGCACCAGATAGAGAATGCCCATCACCTTGGGCTCTCTGTCTCATATGACCGTGTGATGGAAGTCAAAACACAGGTAGCTCTTGCTGTTTGCAAGAGACACACTGAAGACGGTATTGTTCTACCCACAAATACAAGACTTTCAGTTTTCACTACACATGATGTAGACAATCTGGACAGCAACAAAACGGGAAATTTGTCAGGTGGTGATTTTCATGGAACATGCTCATCAAGTGTCACTTGTTTCCCTCTCTCATTTGAAGCAAAATGCATACTTGCAATACACATCCAATGTGCTGGGGCCTTGTGAGTCATATGAGATGTGGTGTGCAAGGAAATCTGCAAATGTTCACATGTTCAAATATTGGTCACTAGTGATTGAGCTTGAGCTATTGATGTGTCGATTTGTGCGCTCATTAAGAGAGGGTGACTTCCCTCTCTATGTCCAGGTGTGTGATGAACTATGTCCATGGTTCTTTGTGCTGGACCACACTAACTATGCCCGCTGGTTGCCGATTCATGTCAGAGATATGGTTGGTCTTGCTGAAAGCCATCCACAGGTGTACGCAGAGTACCTCAAAGGGAACTTTACAGTCCAAAAGTCTGCTCGTACATTCAGCCTCATCGCGAAAGATCAATCTCATGAGCAGATGAACAAAGTACTGCAGGGCTGTGGTGGAGCATCTGACCTCTATGACAAAACAGAAGCATTAGCATTGTACATGTTGGCAGGTCCTGAATGTGTCAGAATGATAGAAGAGTTTCAGAATGCTCAGAAACTTACAGAAGGACCAACTGGCCACCACGAAACAGCACCTGGGCTACAGTCTAGGTTTTTGAAGGATGTCAAGTCATTCACAAAGGTGGTGTCTGAACTGGGCAACCCCTTCCTGGCCACAAATCAGGAGCTTGTAGCCCTTGACACACACGATGTTATGGAGAATGAAGTAGCAGCATCACTGTCACAGATACAGGAAGTTGGCCAAGCCCTTCATGAGGAGTATGTAAAGACTAGGCTGGACAAAGGGACAGTTCCTATATCAAACACTATAAAGAAAAACAATGTGTACACATTCAGTAATCGGCCAGACCCACGCAAGAAGAGTAGCAAAGTGTGGGTACAGAAGCAAAACACAGTGCTCATTACTCAGCTATTCCTGTCTCTACAATCACGTTCAGATGCGGATATGACAGAATTTTTCACATACGAGAATCAGCGAGAGCCCCCTTCACTCTCAGACCGAAGTTCACTCAGAGCTGGAAATAAATCAGACATTCTTGCATGTGTCAATGCACCAACTGGATCTGCCAATCCTGCTAAACAAGTGACAGTTCAGTTGTATGACATGGCCGCCATCGTCCACATTGTGCGTCCAAGTAGAGCATCAACATTTGCTGAATATGTATCTCTACACATCATACCTTTCATTAAAGCACAGATGACTGACACAGTTGAGCGCGTCGATGCCGTGTGGGATACCTATCCTGAAGACAGTCTGAAATCACTTGCACAGCAGCGGCGTGGTTCAGGAGCACGTACTCGACTTGATCCAGATAGTGATGGTACCACACCCATTCCCAAACGAGACTGGCAGTCATAAAATGTGGAAAACAAGAAGGAACTGTTCGTCTTTATCAGTAAACAGCTGATCAAGATTGACATGGGTGGAAAACTCCTCCTCAGCACTGAATTAGAAACTGTGCTCTCCAATAAAGCATTTGATATATCAGGGCTCCAACCATGCAACCACACAGAGGCAGATACGCGGATCATTCTGCATCTTGCTCACGCATCATCTCAGGGTCACAAGAAAGCATTCATCCGCACTGTTGACAGTGACATAGTCGTTCTTGCCATTGCTTTCTTTCAACAGCTTAATCTAACAGAACTCTGGATTGGTTTTGGTAGTGGCAAATATTACCGAGACATCCCAGTGCACAGCATTCAATCACAGCTTGGTCCATCAAAGTCGCTGGCTCTACCTCTGTTCCATGCACTAACAGGCTGCGACACTACGTCTCAGTTTCTTGGATGTGGGAAGAAGACAGCATAGACTGCATGGAATAATACACCAAACTTAACTGAAACCATGATCAAATTGACTGAAGACACCGAGTCCTTCAGTCTAGTGTCTCCTGAAATGACACACATTGAGAGGTTTGTTGTGCTCATGTACAGTAAAACATGTGGACAAGCATCTGTAAACGTAGCCAGGCACCATCTGTTTTCTAGTGGCAGTCGATCATTGGACAGCATACCACCTACCCAAGCTGCCCTCTTCCAGCATATCAAGAGGTCATTGTTGCAGGCAAGTTTTGTGTGGAAGCAGTCAACCACATGCCATCAGACACTCCCTGCTTTTGATAAATGGGGATGGAATATGACAAGCGCAGCAACCAATGGCTCCCTTTCTGGACAACTCTCGCTGATGCCAGTAAGGCATGTGCTCTTCTCCTTCATTGCGGATGCACTAAAGCCTGCAGAGGGAATTGCAAATGCAGTAGTGCTGGAATTCGATGTACGACACTCTGCAAGTGTGAGGGTGGCTGCCTGAACAATGACGACTATTAATCAGTGAACAGCCATCTATTGGATAGACATTATCATGAGATGCAGTACTGTGAGTAAAAGGAATAAAGAAGATTGTACTTGCGTGTATATACTAAAGTTTAATAGCAAAAGATGTTGATGCTGACTCTTATTTTTTATCAAGTTAACTATGTAACCTGTACTAGTATTGGTACTCAAGTGGATGTCATTTTGGACAGCGGCCATTTTGATTTGGCCAATATGGCCGCCACAGTGGGAGCCCAGCTTGGCTCCCGCAAACATTCAAATTAGTATGGTCATAGCTACCTGTGGTCCAAAAATGGCACTTTTGGAATGATTTGAACAATTATATGATTAAGCCCCCTGACTACCAGACGCACGAGTGGAAGCCGTCCTGGACGCCTATTGGTCGCAACCTCGGATCGCTGGGGATAGGGATCCATTCATTTTCTGGCGAGAACATTCTGGAGATTGCCAAAATTGCATGAGCTGCCCCTCTGGATCAGTTGACTCTAAACGGCTTTTCTCAACGGCTGGAGATGTTATCAATGTGAAACGAGCCAACATCACCCCAATCAACGCTGAGGAACAAATCATCCTCTCCAAAAATCTGAAGTTCCTCAATTTTGATTACTGAGTGAACTGTTATATTGAGTTACACTTTTCGAATTACATATTGTTTCCATTACATGACTTTTATTTTGTGAATTCCATTTCTTCAAATATATGTTTTGAATTACAGTACATGTGTCGAATTACATTCTTTGAATCATATTTTGATATTTTGGACAGATATCAGTAACGGTATCGGCCGATACTAACTATCAGTATCGGTACCGATACTTTTGGAATACTATCGGTCGGCCCCTAATATATATATATATATATATATATATATATATATAGAGAGAGAGAGAGAGTGTGTGTTTGTGTGTGTGTGTTAACCCTCCGTCTATGGCCTTGGGTGGTTCGAGGTTGACGGGGGTTCTGGTTAGGTTGCAGCAACGGATTTCTCACTCTGTGGTAGCCGGTATCGTGTAGGGACTCGGAATAGTTCTTTGATACTAAACTCCGATTTCTTCTTGTAACCGATCGGAGGATTCTGTGAACACTTACAAGGTGATTGATGATTCCCCGATTCTTCTTGCTGCGTATCGGAGAAATTATTAATTTTATTTTAAAACTAAGTTCTCTGGAGAAGACAGGGCTCAAAGGATAAGACAAAGATATCCTCTTACTGTATTTTACTGCTTCTAAAATATTACAGGTATTATTAAAATATTACATGCTTCAGCCTCTAGGTCAGATCAGACAGAATCATAATTTGAAAGATTACAATGGTTTATATATGATTTAATTTGGTGACGTCATTATTATTTAATGTTGACTTGTTTTTCGATTCTTAATAGGCTGAATTCTTTTGCTAACTTAATCCATATTATATGGATCTTGCAGAAACTGATAAAGCAAAATATTTGAAGATAGATACTGTATATATCACTGGTCAACAAAGTTTTTGTCACAGAGATATTTTTACTTGAACTATATACAATTTTTACGTTGATTACGGAAATGAAAACGAAATTTTTCTATCACCCGCAGTTTTAGAGTGACACACGAATTTACATTACTTAGGATGTGAGTCAGAATAGGAAGGGGGCGGGGTCTGCCCCTTACTCCTCCTCTGCTTATAAGTTGCTGCACGTCACTGTTGACTTTCATTTGTTAGTTACTCACTTGATTTCGCTCAGTCAACATCGTGCATTTTATTCGTGGTTTTCCTTAATCATTTTTGTGTCAGTGCGTTCGTATTGTTTCATGACAGGATGCAACGTAAGTGTGTCAACCATCCAAACTGTTTCTGTTATGTGTGCGGAGAGTTAACTTTTAAATCTCAAAAGCGAAATTTTACCCCCCCCTCGTCAAAACAGCATACGAAATTTATTTTGGTTGCAAGGTAGGGGATCAGGACAAGACGTGGGCACCTCATATATGCTGTATTACGTGACAGGCTGGCTAAATGGATCTCGTCAAATGCCATTTGCTGTTCCGATGATATAGAGAGAGCCGAAAGACCATTTAAGGGATTGTTATTTCTGCTTAACAAATATACTAGGCATTACTGCAAAATCTAAACATACGGTACAATACCCAAATTTACCATCAGCCATAAGGCCTGTTTTACATAATAAACATTTGCCAGTACCAAGGCCACCGGAAACGTGGAGTTTAGATGATGAAAATGAAATTGATTTACAATGTAATGACGAAGCTCAACATGGTTTACCGACGGACGATGTTGATCCAATGTTTGAACCATCTTGTTCATCGACAGAGCCTCACTTAATATCTCAAGCAGACCTGAGCGATCTTGTCCTTGATCTGAAGTTGTCAAAAGATCAATCTGAACTTTCGGCTTCCAGATTGAAAGGTTGGGATCTTCTAGAAAAAGGCACTAAGATATCTTTTTACCGCAAACGTCAAAGAGACTTTCTACCCTTTTTTCTCAGGAAGGCAATTTAGTATACTGTAATAATTTGAACTCTCTCATGGAAACCCTTGGCCAACAACATGACCCAAACGAATGGCGCCTATTTATTGATTCCTCGAAATACCCTTCAGTTCCAATAGCACATGCCGTTCATATGAAGGAATCATATGACAATATGCACCTGCTTGTGAAACATAGCCAATATGATAAATACTCTTGGCATACGTGTGAAGACTTGAAAGTGATTGCACTTCTCCTTGGCTTACAACTCGGTTATCCGAAATTCTGTTGTTTCCTCTGTGACTGAGACAGCCGAGCACGGGAAAGCCATTACTCAAAGAAACAATGGCCACCTCGACAAGCGTTGATTTCAGGGCATAAAAAGGTCACCAGTCCACCTCTGGTTAATCCCAAACAAAGTTTTTTTGCCTCCACTACATATTAAACTTGGTTTAATAAAAAATTTTGTTAAGGCTATGGATCAAAATGGCAGTGGGTTTCTCTACTTGAAACAAGAATTTTCGAAGATCAGTGAGGTCAAAATCAAAGAAGGAATATTTGTGGGCCCGCAAATTAGAGAAATCATGAGAGACAGCGCTTTTGAGGAAACTTTAATTGAAGTTGAAGGAGCAGCTTGGAGAGCATTTAAAGTAGTGACCACAAATTTCCTCGGAAACTTCAAGGCCGAAAATTACGAGTCACTTGTTGAAGAACTCAAGGCCTACAAAGTCATAAGGTTGAAAATTCATTTTCTTGACTTACATAGCGTTGTTACGGAACGTTATAAGGGGTAGGGGTGTCAAGTTTTAGCCAAACTAGCGTTACATAATTTTTGAACGGCCCCTAAGATCCACCTATTTTTGTCATCCAGTGAGATGAAGGCAAATTCCGTTGTAAACAGCACATTGAAAAATTTAATGTTATCATGATTGGCAACTAAAAATGGAATTTAAAATATGCATCTTATTAAAATTAAATGTTTAAAATTTAAAATTAAAAGCTGATTCAGGATATGACTTCATCCTTTGTGATTTAAGAGAGAATATACAAAAAATTGACATTGCAGAATTTAACACGATTACGTGAATATGCTTAATCTAAAAAATTATTAGATAATTTAAAAAGTAATAATTCATCACTTACGTAGGAAAAATAAAATAGAAAGAAAATAAAAATTTTAATTATTTTTCCAAACTTGCATTATATCATATATACAATTAGAGTGTCACGCCAGTTTGGACTTTATACGCAAAAATGAATGTTAGAATTATAATATATATATATATATATATATATATATATATATGATGAATAAAACCACGAAGGGAAAAGAAACACAAAGGGGTGCTCAAGCGCTTTCGTCTAATGACATCCTCAGGAACACTGGAGTGAAAGGACAGATCAAGGCAATATATAGGTTACAAAAATAAACATACATACATATTCATATATATATATATATATATATATATATATATATATATATATATATATATATATATACATACACACATATACATTATATAGTAAGTAAAGAAAATTGTGGGAGGAGCAAACACATTTGTATGGGAAAATGACACTTTTGGCACTTTGGCCGACATTCAAAAAAAAAAAAAAAAAAATTACAAAATAATGCCTTAGTGATATATATGTCACAGCCTAAATAACCATAAAGAAATAAACCAGCAGATAAAAAACCAAAAATTGTAAGTGGAGTCTACAAATTCAAGCTCAAAAGGGAAGTTTACAATCATTTTAATAGATGATGCCAAATTGATATATATGTCACAAAGAAATAAAGAAATAAACCAAAAAAATAAAAAAATAAAAAATAATAAAAAATAATAATAATAAATTGAAAAATAAATTTTAAGAGAGGCACACCAATTTATAAGGGAAAAATTACCAAAGGTTTTTTAGTTATTGTCTGAATCATGCATACTATGGTCACAAACGAATAAAAAAGTACAAGTAAATATAAATTGGAAAACAAAATGATGCCTAGATGATATATAAAGAACCATAAATATATACAACATATATAAGGTATATATATGAAATATAAACGCAATATATACAGAATATATATATATATATATATATATGCATAAGGGAAAAAATTACCAAAGGTTTGTTTTTATAATTATTGTCTGAAAAAACGGTAGGTCGCAAAAGAATAAAGAAATAAAAATAAATATAAATTGAAAAAATTACAAATAATACAACTACACATGTATACCCACATAACCAAATATATATACATATACATACATATATACAAACACACACACACACACACACACATATATATATATATATACAAGCTTGACCTTCGCGAAATGAGAAATCATCGCGCGGAACCTTTGTAAGGTTGTAAGGTAAGGTAAGGTGAGGGAAGCTATATTTATGGGATCTCTTTGCGAGAGACCCGTTGCCCACGTCGGGCTAACATCATGAAAAAGAAAAACTGGTATTTGTCATTTACCATTACTTATTCGGACTATAGTGGATTTAATTTTCCCAGAAGAGTTCCTTGTTCCATGCACGGTCTTTGTTTAACATATAATTTTCTCAGGGAACCATTCTGAGTTTGTGTATATTAAACGGACGTGTTACGTGCCTTGAAAAGTGGACGCTCAATGTCCCGGTTGAGGTTTAAGTTTTGTTTTTTTTGGCTAAAAATACAATAGTTACCCCCTTTTTCTTTGATTTATTCAATCCGACGTGAATGCAACGAGTCTTTTACTTATATAGAGGTTCTGAATGTAGGGGGTCTAGGCTTGCTTTAAACCCTAGATCCATGTCCCAAAGCTGGATCCTGTCTGCTTTGCAGATAGCTGGTGAGGGAAGCTATATTTATAGGATCTCTTTGCGAGAGACCCGTTGCCCACGTCGGGCTAACATCATGAAAAAGAAAAACTATGGTATTTGTCATTTACCATTACTTATTCGGACTATAGTGGATTTAATTTTCCCAGGAGAGTTCCTTGTTCCATGCACGGTCTGTGTTTAACATATATATATATATTGTATATAAGAAAATAATTTTAATACAGAAATATTTATATGTAAAGTTTTATATATTTAATATTTTTTTATAAATAGAAGCTAAGTAAGTTAACAAAGAGAATTAAATTTACTTTAGTTGTATCTTAATTCTGATTGGGGGAAATTATAAACAAATAGAAAACGACAATTTCACGGAGACTTTGATATTACAATAAATTCGTAAATCATGTTGAAACTTGAAATCAAACTCTATATATATAGCAACTTTTTATATATATATAGCAACATCTTAGCAACTTTTGGGGGCCATGGGCAGGCTAAAACTTAGGGACCCAAAACATACATTAAAAACAACAAATATTTAGACTTCCTAAATCTATATCTATTCTTCTTCTATATATATATATATATATATATATATATATTTATTTATTTATTTATATTTATTTATATTATTATATATATAAAAGAGGAAGTTTGTTTGTTTGTTCTCTATTGAAATGAATATGGCTGCACCAAATAGTGTTTAAGGTAGTGAATCAGATATAACTTTTCACGGGGAATCTAATGGTGTGCAGGTACAGTAGGTAGGTAGGTACAGTAGGTAGGTACAGTAGGTAGGTAGGTAGGTAGGTAGGTACAGTAGGTATGTAGGTAGGTAGGTACAGTAGGTAGGTAGGTACAGTAGGTAGGTACAGTAGGTAGGTAGGTACAGTCGGTAGGTAGACTAGACAGTTTTATTTAGTAAATGATACATTAAAATCTTGTTTAGTTTTGAATGACGGCATACTTTTTAAAATATAAGTTTAAAGAATAAGTTTTTGCATTTTGACATTTGAATGTGACTTTTGCTATGGGTGACAATGGCCCAAAAAAGTTGGAACACCTCGCAATCTTTATGTTTTGACACCCAATGGAAAAACACGTAACATTGTTTACACTGAAGTGCTACAAAATGTCTGATGTTTTCAAGGAATAAAAACAATTACCAAAACTTTGTGTTTATGTGTTCATTTAGTTTTGTTCATCTTTTTACCTTATTTTGACACACCCTTACATCCCGGGCAACGCCGGGTATCTCTGCTAGTATATATATATAAAAGAGGAAAGAGGAAGTTTGTTTGTTTGTCTGTTTGTCTGTTTGTTTGTTCTCTATTGAAATGAATATGGCTGCACCAAATAGTGTTTAAGGTAGTGAATCAGATATAACTTTTCACGGGGAATCTAATGGTGTGCACAGTAGGTAGGTACAGTAGGTAGGTAGGTAGGTACAGTAGGTACAGTAGGTAGGTACAGTAGGTAGGTAGGTAGGTAGGTACAGTAGGTAGGTACAGTAGGTAGGTAGGTACAGTGGGTAGGTAGGTAGGTAGGTACAGTAGGTAGGTACAGTAGGTAGGTAGGTACAGTGGGTAGGTAGGTAGGTAGGTACAGTAGGTAGGTACAGTAGTTAGGTAGGTAGGTAGGTAGGTAGGTAGGTAGGTAGACAGTTTTATTTAGTAAATGGGTAGGTACAGTAGGTAGGTAGGTAGGTAGGTAGGTAGGTACAGTAGGTAGGTACAGTAGGTAGGTACAGTAGGTAGGTAGGTACAGTAGGTAGGTACAGTAGGTAGGTAGACTAGACAGTTTTATTTAGTAAATGATACATTAAAATCTTGTTTAGTTTTGAATGACGGCATAAAGTCACGGGCTTTAAGTACTGCTCTAATGTAACTATCTTTTGAATCCTTTCCATACACTGCCCCAGACGCTTCAGTTACCACCCTAACACAGCGTTCTACACCTTGGGAGTGACATGGTATCCGGACAACAAGGGGCTCTTCAGCGATCTTATCGAGTTGTTCGACAGAGAACTGCTTCGTGAGTGGTGGTTCCATTGTGCACTCCCTCCACTGGTGGAAGTAAATCTTTCAAATTCTGAGCACTTTGTTTGATCTTTGGTGGCCGAAATTCTCTGACTTGCTGCTGAGCAGGTTTGGGAGATCGTCGAATGGTCTCTATCTCTATCTCTCTATCTTCTTCTTCTCTATCTTCTTCTTCTCTTCTCTCTATCTCTCTATATATTATATATATATATATATATATATATATATATATTATATTATTATTATTATTATTATTATTATTATTATTATTATTATATTATATTATATATTAATATTTATATATATTTATTTATATATTAAAATATAAAAGAGGAAGTTTGTTTGTTTGTCTGTTTGTCTGTTTGTTTGTTCTCTATTGAAATGAATATGGCTGCACCAAATAGTGTTTAAGGTAGTGAATCAGATATAACTTTTCACGGGGAATCTAATGGTGTGCATAAAAGTTTCAAAATTTTCGAGAACTTTTTAAAATATAAGGTTAAGGAATAAGTTTTTTCATTTTAACACAAAAAAAGCTTAAAATCATTATTTTCGAAAACTTTTTAAAATATAAGGTTAAGAAATAAGTTTTTGCATTTTGACACAAAAAAAGCTTAAAATCATTATTTTCGAGAACTTTTTAAAATATAAGTTTAAGGAATAAGTTTTTGCATTTTGACATTTGAGTGTGACTTTTGCTATGGGTGACAATGGCCCAAAAAAGTTGGAACACCTCGCAATCTTTATGTTTTGACACCCAATGGAAAAACACGTAACATTGTTTACACTGAAGTGCTACAAAATGTCTGATGTTTTCAAGGAATAAAAACAATTACCAAAACTTTGTGTTTATGTGTTCATTTAGTTTTGTTCATCTTTTTACCTTATTTTGACACACCCTTACATCCCGGGCAACGCCGGGTATCTCTGCTAGTAATATAATAAGAGAGCTGTCCGTCTGTCCGTCTGTCCGTCTGTCCGTCACACTTTCAGAAATTGTGAGAAAAAAATTCAGAAATTGTAAAAAAAAGTCAGAAATTGTATTACGGGCGGCAATGTGAAGCTCAAGATTTTCATGACTGTGTTCTTTTCTGTAGTTTAGCAATGGGGGAAGGGTGGGGGTGGAGCTAATGGGGGATGGGTGGGGTAATGGGGAAGGGTGGGGGTGGAGGTAATGGGGGATGGGTGGGGTAATGGGGAGGGGTGGGGGTAATGGGGGAGCGGGTTAGCCCCCAAGTTGTATGAATGGGGGTGAGGAGGTTTTGGGAGATACCAGATTCAGAAATGTTGACACAATGAAGCTCAAGATTTTCATGACTGTGTTCTTTTCTGTAGTTTAGCAATGGGGAAGGGTGGGGGTGGGGGTAATGGGGGATGGGTGGGGTAATTGGGAGGGGTGGGGGTAATGGGGGAGCGGGTTAGCCCCCAAGTTGTATGAATGGGGGTGAGGAGGTTTTGGGAGATACCAGATTCAGAAATGTTGACACAATGTGAAGCTCAAAATTTTCACGGCTGGGTTCTTTTTTCGTAGTTTAGCCTGTCTAACCGTCAGCGAAGCGGCGGGAACTGTACTAGTTTTTATTAAATTCATCATTTTTAGAGCCACTAGGATGTTGGGGCTTTGAACAACTGCGAATTCTCTCTGAGCATGTTTGAAGAATCACTTTACAGATTTTCATGAATCTACTCACCAGAATTAGTAGCAGAAGTTGTACATTGACTCTTATTGGCTTCATCAAACTCAGTCTTGTGCTTGTTGATAAGGCGACTCCTCAGGTTCGATGTGGAGAAGGTACTTGCGCTTGTTCCTCCACGAGAGACAGAGACACGGCACAAATTGCAGATCGCCTGTTTTCCATTAGTGCTTGAAGCAGTGAAGAACTTCCACACAATGCTTGGCATTGTCACTCTCACTAAAGCAAAAGCGAATAAATTTATACCAGTAGTTAATAAATTTACAAAAAAATTATTACACACTGTTGAACTGATTCACAACTTGCGAAATCAGGAAATGACGCCGCGATGGTTAAAATTTCTAGAAACGTCGGGATAAATCGCGAACACACACTTAACTTCTCGAGCAGCTGGGAAGTTTCTATTTGGAAAACGCCCTCTTTTTTTTATTCTTAGAAACAAAAAAATACAACTACCGGTCGAAGCCTAATATACAGGGCGTCCCAAAAAAATGTATACACACTTTAAATACTTATAAAGGCAGTGTTTATTAAAATACATTTCATTTTCAAAATGTAATAGAATCTACAGACATTATTTAATTGTTTTGTCAACGCCTGTTTTCAAACTGACGTCCGTTCTGGTCCAGGCACTGCTGATAACGCGAAGCAATGGAATCGCAAATATCACGAAACATTTCGTTTGGTATTTGTGTGCATTCTCGTTCAATGGCTGCTCTCAATTCAGCGACTGTTGCAGGTTTTATAGCGTAGACTTTGTCTTTTAAGTATCCCCATAAAAAAAAGTCTAGTGGTGTGAGGTCTGGTGAACGCGGAGGGTATTCTACGAAACCCCTTCGTCCAATCCACATCCACATCGTGCCAAGTACCACTCGCAATACTCCACTCTTCGGTCCGGATCATCATCATTAATAGCATGGACTAATCTTGGAATGTAACTTTTCCATTGACAGCGCTTCAAAATGCGTTGGACAGACGATTCTGAAATTCCTACCTCACGACTCGCTTGCCGCACAGATTTTCTTGGACTTTGGTGATACGTTTCCAGTACTCTTTCTTGCTTTGTGGGGCTTGTCGATGTCCGTGGTCTTTCGGAACGCTTCTTGTGGACATTCTGAACAGTTCCATCGGCTTCAAACTTATCTCTAATTCGAGTGATGGTAAGTCGCGTTGGTGGATCTGTTTGAAACTCCCTCCTAAACTGTCTTTGCACTTCAACTGCGTTTTCACACTTCCAGTAGCATTTTAGAATGAATTTCCTTTGTTCAAAGTTTAGTCTGACTGCCATTATTAATTCTAATGGGTTTAACCTGGAAAGAAAGAAACATCAATTGAGCTATCAGCTGTTAAAGTGTGTATACATTTTTTTGGGACACCCTATATATATATATATCGTAAAGAACGACGCTTGTATAGGAGAATATTCCGCGCAAGATGAGGAGAGAGAACGAAACAAATGAAAAAATGAGGTAACCACCCGGGAATCGAACCCGGGATCTTCCGATTGCCGGTCAGATATGATAACCATTACACCACGGGCCTCACTCGAACAAATGCCGTAATTCCCCTACATACGCGCAGAAACCAATGCCCCAAGGGGGCACCTCTCGCATGCCGTACATTATATACATTTTAACTGCAAACACGCAGTATAATTAACGTAAAGAACGACGCTTGTATAGGAGAATATTCCGCGCAAGATGAGGAGAGAACGAAACAAATGAAAATATGAGGTAACCACCCGGGAATCGAACCCGGGATCTTCCGATTGCCGGTCAGATATGATAACCATTACACCACGGGCCTCACTCGAACAAATGCGTAATTCCCCTACATACGCGCAGAAACCAATGCCCCAAGGGGGCACCTCCCGCATGCCGTACATTATATGCATTTTAACTGCAAACACGCAATATAATTAACGTAAAGAACGACGCTTGTATAGGAGAATATTCCGCGCCAGATGAGGAGAGAGAACGAAACAAATGAAAAAATGAGGTAACCACCCGGGAATCGAACCCGGGATCTTCCGATTGCCTGTCAGATATGATAACCATTACACCACAGGCCTCACTCGAACAAATGTCGTAATTCCCCTACATACGCGCAGAAACCAATGCCCCAAGGGGGCACCTCCAGCATGCCGTACATTATATACATTTTAACTGCAAACACGCAGTATAATTAACGTAAAGAACGACGCTTGTATAGGAGAATATTCCGCGCCAGATGAGGAGAGAGAACGAAACAAATGAAAAAAATGAGGTAACCACCCTTGGGGGCATTGGTTTCTGCGCGTATGTAGGGGAATTACGGCATTTGTTCGAGTGAGGCCCGTGGTGTAATGGTTATATATATATATATATATAGAGAGAGAGAGAGAGAGAGAGAGAGAGAGAGAGAGAGAAGGGGGGGAGGCAAGTGTCACCAATTTATAGTCACCGTATTTATGGATTGTGGTATTTATAATTTTGGTCGGTTGCAGATATAATTATTGGAATAGTTAATTAGTCTGTAAAAAAGTCACAAGATACTGTCGTACAAATTAAACAAGGAAAAGGAATAGGCTGTCAGGATTTTCCTCTAATGAACAAAAGTAAATTATCAAAATTATTAACATAGTACGGTACCTACAGCAAAGAAAATGCACTTGATTATAGATCAGCGTTCAGTTACTATTGCTTGAAATTCCAGAATTAAATGTTTACAGTGGACAATGCACAAAAATAATTGGAAGATAAATTAAATTATTTATTGTACGATAACGCACGAAAGAAATTCTGAGTCCTTTAAACGTGAAAAGCGAAAGCGAGTCAAGTGGAAACGGGCTTACCCGGTTTCGGCCAAAAAGAGATACATTACCTATCGCAAACCGGAGAAATGACTGGTTATATATACAGTAGGGGTCTGAGATGACTGACGGCAACACCTTTTCTGTACCCTCCTACTTTCTCTATACTCACTTTCATTACAAATTTGAATGTTGCGTATATGTACGCAATGACCTAACTTGCTCTCGTATTCCCGAACTCGAATCTTCCCAATTCTACATCCTCTCGTTACGGCTTACTGACTATCCAAAACTCTTTGACTGCCTCACATCAAAAGTGGAACACATTTTATCCCATTCTCTAACACTACGGCGAAGAGAGAGAGATTGAAGACAATCAATAAGAAGCGGGGAATTGATGAGCAAAAAAAAAACCTTTGATTCCATCCGCTCAAGGAGAGCTGTGTCGGTTAAGCAACTGCACACATGAGAAACGTACTTCATAGAGGGGCGGACAAAACCTCTGTACAGAGACAGAACTGAGTGGGGGTGAAAAAAACTGCGGAGCCGGTACAGCACACCTAACCTCTTAGAAGCTGTTTTACAAAGAATGTATATGTGATCTTTCCAGGAAAGATGAAGGGAAAATGAATCACCAAGAATGTTAAGAGAAGAGGAAGGATTGAGTTGTATTGTTGAAGATAAGGGGATAGTGGTGTGGAAGACTGTGACAAGTAGACAGATGAAAGAACCGAGTTTTTTTCGTTGCCTTGTGATCTTTCGAGAATTTTACTTTCTTTTTTAGCTGTTTCGATAAATGCTATCCCGATATCTAATGTAATTGAGGCGTCGCCTTCCGTAGGCGTCTTATTGCCACCGTGGAAATTTAGAGGAAACGCGATGTGAAGATATTAAAAATAAATGATAAGATTTGGCCGCTTTTTTTTCTCCATAAGGAATTAAAGATATTACAGTTCCTTAACGGTCTTAAGCAATAAATATACCATCGCATTCAGGACACATTTGGCTACATTTTTGCGGCCATAAAAGAAAAATGCATTGTAGCGGCGATAAGGCGCATGCAGGAAGGAGGGACAAAGAACGAATGCCTGCAAAAGCGCCCTCCCCCAATAGAAGAAGAGAGCCAAACTTAAGGGCCAGGGTTTTCGAGATGCCTGGACACTCTGCGTTTCAAAAATTGGAGGTCATAGACAGGAGGCAAAATGGATTGAGGAAGATTGTTCCAGAGTTGACCGGTTGAGTAGATGAAAGATTGAAAATACCGATTAACCCTTGCGTTAGAAAGTTGGACAGAAAAGGAATGAAAAAGTGTCGAAAGTCTGGTGCCGCGTGCTCTCCTTAAAGGAGAAGACATGCAGTTGCAGTTAGAGAGTTCAGAAGAGCAGTGTCCGTTATAATAGCGATAGTAAAGGGAGAGTGGAGCAACACTGCGGCGAAGAAAGAGAGATTGAAGATAGTCAGTAAGAGGTGGGGAATTGATGAGACGAAAAGCCCTTGCTTTCACCCGGTCAAGTACGGCTGTATTGGTTGAGACACTCCATACATGAGAAACGTACTCCACACAGGGCCGGATTTATGACTGTGGGGGCCCCTGGGCTGGGCAGACTGGTAATCGTACTGTTACTGGTGACGGGTTACCAGTTACTGGCCGCTAGTTACTAGAATAATTACAGATACAAGGTACATGTATTTTGGACCAGATTCATGAAATACATTTATAAATGTGTAGAGGCCGACCGGAAATCCCTTCCTCGCCGTTCTCAATCAGTTATGGATTCGAAACAAAGGCTGTACACGTGGGCAGGAAACAGGCCCACAGAGGAAACAGACTTTGAGGTATATAAAAATGCAGCCTATAAAATGGAGCTTCTTTCTCAAATCACTCTCACTTGCCATTTTCTCGTTTTGGTCGTTACGTCTCTCTCTCAGCACCTTCGTCAGTAGCACCACTCGTGAGGCCAGCGGCCCGCTGTTCCTTCAAGGCTTCAGTTGGTCATACACGAAGTCTATCATCAAGTACGGCGCTCTACAATTTCATCCTGCAAGAAGCAACATCACTGCTGCAGGCGCTTTCGTTGGCCCCTTTTCAACAAGTCTCTACCGGTCCTCAGCACTCATCCTCTCGCCGGTAAGGCCAGTCCGCCTGCAGAAGCAAACCTTCGAAACCCAGCGCCGTTCGACCTCAGCCGGCCCAAGTCTCTCAAGCAACACCTCAACAATACACGAAGCGAATCAACACTTAAGGCGACATCCTTCTGGCCCTGGCTTCACTCATCCTTCACCACAATTCGATCGGCGTCCGTTCAACAAGTATCTCAACAGACCCTCAGCACATCCTCCTCCACGTAGGCCCTCAGAGCGTCGCGGTAAGCCTCTTGTCGGCTCTCACTCGGTCTACAGTGTTTTGTTACGTCGTGCTTCCACAAGCAATCGCGTAGGCCCTAAAAGTGTCTTCAATACCGTTTCAAACTAACTCTCCGTATAAGATCGCAGGAGGCCTATTCAAGTGCTGTACCAATACCATAATTTTGTAGCACTCTGTTAGTGTGCTCATTCGTATAACTTACTTATTTTGCATCCGATTGTTTATGTGCTCTTTTTGCAGTTCATTCTTACCGACCTAATCCATTTACTATACCAACCGTACTTGCATTATTTCAGTTATCAATAGGCTTCATTACTTATTCTGTGTCACCTCGGCTTATCTCATTAGCCTACCTGAATTAGTGTACTTACTTAACAATTAGACTGTATAACCATTCCTTACTGCTAAGAATCAGTCATCTTTAGCATAGTATAAATGCCGTTATATAATTGTTAATCACTATAAATACCGTTATTGAATTGTTAATCACTGTGAACAAATAAATGATTTATTTTCCTAATTAAACACAAAACAACAAAGTAATTTCTCTCTCCTTATTAAATATTTTTTGTTGGGCTGTAGGCCAAGCTGGTGACCCTAATTATTCATTTCAATTTAATTCAGTAATTATAGTAAGCCTACTTTCTTAGCTACCTCAAACTGGTGATCCGTAGGCCACTATAAATGTTTGTACATTGCGTAACATAATTAACACTGGCAATCTGGCCTACGACATGGAAAGATAAATGTGAAAGCAAGGATATCTTGTCTAATATAGAAAAAAATTAAGAATTTTAGCTCGCTAGTTAGCTAGTTAGTACACTTTAACAAATAAATTGCGAATTTAAAATTTTTGGTACATACTAAACACTGATACCCTTTTCTGGTATAAAAACAAAATATTACATAAAAATTTTCTAAATATAATGCTAATTACTCACATTTGTATTTTATAGGTTACGAGATTTATTCTGTGAACCGGATTTTGTTTGTATGTACACTACACCGCTTTTGGCTAGATTAAACCGCATGTTCCACAAAAAATTATATATTGGATATATCTGGCAAAATGTTACATCACAGAAGGGTTGCAAGGAGATTCAATAAAGCTTGATGAGAAATTTATTAATAAATTTTTATTTATCAATTATTTATTTTATTTATCAATTAATCAATTTCCATAATCGTTTGATTTTGATTTTGATTTTGAGTCGGACCTATTACAAATACCAAAACAAATATTTTTAACAATTTTGTGGGGGAGGTGGCTTTTTGTGGAGGCCCTGGGCAGCTGCTCAGTCTGTCCTGCCATAAATCCTGCCCTGATTCCATACAGTGGCGGACAACCCTGTACAGAAACAGCAACTGAGTGGGGGTGAAGAAACTGAGGAGGCGATACAGCACACCTAACCTATTCCAAGTTGTTTTGGAAAGAGAGTATATGTGATCTTTCCAGGAAAAATCACGAGAAAAGGAAACGCCAAGAATGTTAAAAGAATTGGAAGGATTGAGTGGTGTATTGCTGAAGGTAAGGGGATAGTAGTGTGGAAGATTGTGACGAGTAGACAGATGAAGAACCTGAGTTTTTGAGGCATTGAAAGCCACAAGGTTTTCTCTCCCCCAGTCAGAGATAGCAGAAAGATCAGACGTCAGGTGTACCACAGTGTCCTACGCGAATCATAGAGTGACTGTTGAGAAGGACGCTTTGGGAAGCGGGTGGAGAAGTGAAGAGTGGAATCATCGGCATAGGAATGAATAGGACAGGAAGTGCGACTTAAAAGATTATTGATAAATAAAAGGAAAAGAGTGGGGGGGGGGACAGGAAAGAATCCTGATGAACATCACTGTTAATAATTTTAGGAGAAGAACAGTGGCCATCTACAACCGCAGCTATAGATCGGCCAGATAGGAAATTAGAGAGGAAGTCACAGATAGAAGGAGGGCAGTTTGAAAATTAAAGATTTGTGCCAGACTCCACCAAAAGCTTTTGATATGTCTAGCGCAATAGCAAAAGTTTAACCGAAATCCCGAAAGGAGGATGACCAAGGGTAAGAGAGATATGCAAGAAGATCGCCAGTAGACCGTCCCTTGCGGAACCCATATTGACGATTTGAAAGGAGATTATGAGAAGAGAGGTGTTTAAGAATCTTCCTATTAACGATAGTTTCAAAAACTTTAGAAAGGCAAGAAAGATATCAAAGCAATTGGACGATAGTTGAAGGGTTTAGAGCGGTCACTCTTCTTTGGGACAGGCTGAATGAAAGCAAACTCCTAGCAGGAACTAAAAATACCAGATGAAAGACAAAGAAGAGAGTTTACCGAGGCAGGGTGTTAGCACAGAGGCACAGTTCTTGCGAACAACAGGAGGGATCCCATTAGCACCCTACGACTTCCTAGAGTTGAGCCCAGATAGGGCAGAAAAAACATGTTTAGAAGAGATTCTAATTTTTTAGACATACTAATAAAGTCAGAGGGAAGAAGAGATGAAGGAACAGCACCGGAAACGTCCAGGGTTGATTGTAAGCGAAAGTCTGAGTGAAGAATTCAGCTTTGTCAGGAGAAGAGACGGCAGCTAAGCCGTTGGAATAGAAAAGAGAAGGGAA
Source organism: Bathynomus jamesi (assembly GCA_023014485.1). NCBI lineage: Eukaryota > Metazoa > Arthropoda > Malacostraca > Isopoda > Cirolanidae > Bathynomus > Bathynomus jamesi. Next base: position 197,733 of record JAJOZX010005779.1, on the reverse strand, counting down.
AGAAGTAAAATTGTTGGAGAGGTTTATGGCTATGTACCAGAAAGAGCGAGAAGAATTAGAAGTGGTGTTAGAAAATCTAGAAGAGGAAGAACCATTGTTGTCCCAAGGCGATATGATGACTAAGCTGATTGATGCAGCATTGCTTGTATATATTAAGTTAAGGTGTATATATATCCATCTCATAATTGTAAGGTTAGTGAAAAATTCACTTAATTTAGAGCTAGCATTTTTGGGCTCTTGTGGCATCATTGTTTGGGCACTCTGGTGGCATCATTTTGGGGCGCTGCGCGTCCTTTCTACTCGTTTGTGGAATGCCGTACTGCCGTACTTACAGGGTGTGGTCTTATAGAGAGCTCTCTTGCAATTCAGTTTGGTTGTTTAGATACAAGATTGTTGCATCGTGCAATAGTCCAGGTTGCGTTGTTGTTGCAAGGTTGAGAAAGAAGACCATAAATAGTGCCCCTTTTGTTTTTATCTTAAATTCATGCAACTGAGGCCTAAGGTAGGCCCACATCGAGTCAGCAACCCTGAGGTAGGACCTAATAGGACCTCAAGTCCGTAAGTTTTTAATTTTAGCTTAACTTGGGCTGTAGGTAGAACTGGCCCTTTAGAACTTGGCCGTTCACGGCTCAGCTGGGATTTTGAACCCAACAAATAAATAAAATAACATGGTCCTTCAGAACCGGATTCTAGCCCAAGACTGAGTCAGTGACTATTTTTCGGCAAAGTTCTGATTGTGCAAATTGTAGCCCAAGTTAGGCCTAGACGGGTTGAGCATTACTGAGTTAAGGTCCCAGGGTAGAAAGTTTGGTCGCCCAATTGCGAAACTTGGCCACTCGTCTGTCGTTGTTTTTGGCCTACATTTTTACCGGTTTGGTTAATTTTGGTTTATTATTGAATTAAGGTCCCAGGGTAGAAAGTTTGGTCGCCCAATTGCGAAACTTGGCCATTTGTCTGCCGTTGTTTTTGGCCTACATTTTTACCGGTTTGGTTAATTTTGGTTTATTATTCGTAGGCGAAGGTTGCAGACTTCGGTACGCCAGTTACTTGGGTGGAAAATTTGGTATTCCATAATGGTGGTTGGTTAGTACCCCACCCAGCAATTCAGTTTATTTGAAAAAGGCAAAATTTGCGTTTGATCAGTTTGGTTAAGTATTTCTGCCAATTCAGCTCATTTGGCATTGAGCCCAATTGTTGTTTGCATTGAAGATGAGTGCATCTGAATTGAACAAGTTTAAAAAAAGGAGAAGCGCCTACAAAGGTCTAATTACAAAGGTCATTGTCACTATAGATTCTGCCATAGAGCAAGAGGATTTAAGCTTAGTGACTGCGCAGCTTTCCATATTAGAAACTAAAAAGGTTGCTCTAAGTGAAGTAAATGTTAAAATTGAGGCTCTTATAGAAGAGGATGAAATAGAAAATAACATAATTTACTTTGAAGAGATTATTGATGATATAATTAAAGTAGGCCACCGAGCAAAAGAGTTTAGCAGCTCAGTACAGTTAGAGACCAGGTCTCATAATGAAACACAACACTCAACAAATGGTGTTTGTGAAGTTAAGGTTAACAGATCTGCAGTTCAATTACCGAGGCTTGTACTCAAAACATTTTCTGGGAGTATTCAGGAATGGCAAGGATGGGCAGACAGTTTTCAATCAGCTGTTCATTCTAGTCAAGTGTTAAGTGCGGTGGAGAAGTTTAATTATTTGCAGTCCCTCTTGGAAGGGGAGGCAGCAAAGACAATAGCAGGATTAGCATTAACAGAGGCTAATTATAATGTGGCTTGGGATATATTAAAGAAACGGTTTGGTAAGCCAGAGATCTTAATTAAAAGCCACCTCCGTGAACTTTTAGCTATACCTCCTGTTAATAATCCTAATAGTGTCAAGGAGTTACGGCAGTTATATGATGAATTTGAAGTTAGAACTAGGTCCCTGGACAACTTGGGTGTAGGAATGGAAAGGTATGGTATAATGTTGGTTACTATACTGGAGTCTAAATTGCCTAGCTCAATTTGCTTGAATTAAGTAGGGGACACTCTACAGAACATGTGTACATCCCCCTTCAGCAGATGTTAAGTCTTTTAGGCACAGAATTAGCAAGACGAGAGGGAATTGAGTTTGCACAGTGCGATGTTAAACAAGGGGACAAAGGCAGGCACAGCACCAAAGTTTCTACAAAAAGGAATAGCCCAGGTACAGTGTCAGCTCTACATGCATCCTCTGAGAATAAATTAAAGGGAATCAAGGAATGCATATTTTGCGAAGGCAACCACAAGTCATATAAATGTGAGGTGGCTGAGGCTTTACCTTTTGAGGAGAGAAAGGACAGGGTAACTAAGTCCACAGCATGTTTTAAATGTTTTTTGAAAGGTCACAGAGCAAGGTTTTGTAAGTTTAAAATTTTGTGCAAAAAATGTCATGGTAGGCATCAGCCATTATTGTGTGAAAACACTCCTAGTAGGCCTATCCCAGAAGTAGAGACATCAGTGGCACATGCCACTGCTATGCAAGGGAGTAAAAGTAAAGGGGGATTATTGCAAATAACTGCAGCCTTATTAATTGGGAATGAGGGAGAAGCTACTGTAAGAGTGTTGTTTGATAGTGGTAGCCAGTGTAGCTTTATTAAGACCAGAATTTCCAGAAAATTGAAGTTTAAAGAACTTAAGAGGGAAAATTTAAGAATTTCTGGGTTTGGGGGTTCCGTTCAAAACCGAACCAAATTTAAGAAGGTAGAAGTTCTGGTTAAGGGGTTGTTACCGCAAAGTCCCACTATCAAGGTCCAAGTTGTAGAGATTGAGGAACTTTGTGCTCCAGTCACTACTTGTTTAGATATGGCATGTGTCGAAGAATTGCAAGTTAAAGGAATTAATTTGGGCAATAATAAGTTTGAAGGAACAGAAGATATTAGTCTTTTGATTGGAGCTGACTATTATTGGGACTTCATCACTGGTAATATTGTCCGCACATCTCGAGGCCCGGTAGCTATTGAAAGTAAGCTAGGCTGGATGCTACATGGTAGCTATTGCAATGAAATGGAAGTTAAGGCTCTTTTTGTTAAGATTGAGGAGAACAGCCATGGTTTGGAAAGGCATTTGAAAGCGTTTTGGGAACTTGAATCCATTGGCATAAAAGACAAACAGGCAAGTACAGTGAACAATGATGTTTTAGAGCAATTTGAAAAAGGGATTGGGTTTAGAGATGGTTGCTATGAAGTTGGCCTCCCTTGGAAGGATTCTTGCAAACCCGGTTCAAACCTTCAGCTAGCTAATCGGAGGTTGGAGATTTCACTGTACAGGCTAAGAAAAAATGAGGAGTTGTTAATTGAATACAATGAGGCCATCCTAAGCTATGTAAGGGAGGGCTATGCTGAAAGGGTGCAAGGTGAGCTGGTGAGCCAGGAGGCACATTATCTGCCACACCATGCAGTGGTACGGCGAGACAAAACTACCACCAAACTGAGGGTAGTTTTTGATGGCTCAGCCAAGGACAAAGGTGGTGTGTCCTTGAATGACTGTTTGGATGCTGGGCCAAATTTAAATGCAGATTTATTTTCCTTGTTACTGAGATTCAGGTTCGGTAGAGTAGCATTGACTGCAGATGTGAAGCAAGCCTTTTTGCGGATAAAGTTAAAACCAGAGGACAGAGATGCAGTAAGGTATCTGTGGGTGGATACGAAAGACTTGTTGGAAAATGAACCTAAGGTTCAAGCATATAGAATGAAGTCAGTGTTGTTTGGCCTCAGCTCTAGTCCATTTCTGTTGGCAGCTACTATGCAGTACCATTTTAAGAAATATTCTGAAGTCTATCCTAACACTATTGAACACATAAGGAAAAACTTTTATGTTGATGATTTGCTGTGTTCCGTGGATAATACAGAAATGGCTAAACAGATATTCATGGAGGCTAGAGCTATAATGAGGGAGGCTGGCATGGAGCTTAGAAAATGGCAGACCAATCATTCTCAATTACAAGAGTTTATGAGTCAGTCCTGTGTAGTACCTGATGCAGCAGAAAGTATTGAGGATTCTGGTATTAAGGAGTTGTGGGCAATAGACGCAAAGGTGCTAGGCATTGTTTGGCAGCAAGATGATGATTTGTTTACCTTCAATGGGAAATCTTTAGTAGAGCTGGCTGAGAATGAGACAAGGTGGACAAAACGTACAGCTCTTAGTTCCTGGCTCCATTTGTGATAAAGTCAAAAATTTGGTTTCAGAGCCTCTGGGAGATTGGACATGGTTGGGACCAAGAGTTACCTGATCATATGGTGGTAAGGTGGAAATATTGGTTCAAAGAATTGGCACATCTTAGAGACATTGAAATCCCAAGATGGTACTTTGGAGAGTTGAACAATAGTCCAGACAATTTGGAGCTGCACATCTTTTGTGATGCAAGTGAGGAAGCCTATGCAACTTGTATTTATATAAGAGGCGCATTGCAAGAGGAAGTAAGTTGCAGGTTGGTTGCTGCGAAGAGCAGAGTAGCACCTTTGAAAAGGCTTTCTGTTCCAAGGTTGGAATTGATGGGTGCAGTTATTGCTAGTTGGCTTGCAGTTACAGTGCAAAAGTCTTTGGCCCTCTATGAAATTCCAAGCTATTATTGGACAGACTCCACTATAGTTTGGCACTGGTTAAGAAGCCAGGCAAGGAAATGGAAACCATTTGTTGCCAATAGGGTGGAGGAAATTCAAGCGCACACAGATCCCAAGCAATGGAAGCATTGTCCAGGCACCCAAAACCCCGCTGATTTACCAACACGAGGAATTTCAGTGAAAGATCTTGCACAGTCAAGTTTGTGGTGGAATGGGCCAGAGTGGCTAAAACTTGGAAGTGAAAACTGGCCTTCTAATCAACCTATTGTAGGCAGTGGTGTAGTGCTAAATAAAGAAGTGAGGGAACGCATTTTGAGTGTTACTCAGATGCGGGGGGGGGGGACAATGGCGAGCGCGGCGAGCCCATACAGCTGGGTCCGGGGGCACTGTAAGCCCCCCGGGGAAATCTTTTGAAATCTGACCAATTTCAGGGATATTTTGAGGTCATATGCACTGGATATTAGGATATATTCCAAGGTTGAAGATGCAGTATTTCCAGTGTCATTAGATATACGACATCCAGTACGATCAATAAAAATAGCTAACAACTGGAATGATTAACTAAAAAAAGTTAACAACTGGTACGCCGTGGTGACTGTTTCACCAGATCTTTACAGGCTAGCATTGCCTCAGTCGAAGCTAAAAGAAATGAAACAGTTAATGATTCTTTCTCATATTTCTTCTAGGGGTGGGAATTAAAATTTCATGACGTTAGAGATTTGTAAGTTCGGATTTATTTGAAATAGTGAGGGAACGCCGTTCCGTCTACCAAAAAAAGTAAGGGAACGCCGTTCCCACGCGTTCCCACAGCACTACACCACTGATTGTAGGAGAATGCCAGGCTGAAGAAGCATGGGTGAGTGAGGTGAGAAAATGCACTGTGAACAGTTGTCACGTTATGCAACAGGACCCCATATTGAGGCTTGAGGACATTAGCAGTCTGAAAAGGTTGTTAAGAGTGACAGCATGGGTATATAGATTTACCAACAATATTAAGGGAGAAACAAGAAGGGAAGGAATTCTGAACAGTAAGGAGATTCAGCAAGCCAGGAAATACTGGGTGGTATATGTGCAGAAGGAAAAATTTGGTGAAGAGAGGGAATTGCTCACCAGCCGTCCATTACAGGTTCTACCAACACATTCTGCTCTCAAGGGTTTGGATGTGTTTTTGGATCAGGATTTATTGAGAGTAGGAGGTAGACTACAGTTTTCTGGGCTTCCCGAGGAGAAAAGACATCCAATTTTGCTACCTTCTGGGGGGCACTTTGTGGACCTTTTGATCCTGGATACTCATCATAAGCTGTTACATGCTGGAGTTAGAGAAGTGATAATAGAGATCAGACAACAGTTTTGGATTCCCCAAATTAGACAAGTAGTAAAAAAGGTCTTGCATAAATGTGTGGTTTGCAAGCGTTGGAGTGCAAAGCCTTATTATGAAAAGGTGGCTCCACTTCCAAGAGAACGGTGTGTCTATACTGCCCCATTTGATGTAGTGGGAGTAGACTTCGCAGGTCCAGTCTATGTGTATGAGCAAGGGGAGTCTAACAAAGGTTATATATGTCTTTTCACATGTGCTACCACCAGAGCAATCCATTTGGAGTTGGTAAGCAACTTAAGTAATGATGTATTTCTTTTGGCCTTTAACCCTTTACTGCCCAAACGGACGAATTTGTAACCTATCAAATAATCGCTCTCATAACTTAACCCTACAAAAAATTCGGACGGTAAAGGGTTAAAAGGTTTGTGAACAGAAGGGGTTTCCCAAATAAAATCATATCGGATAATGCAAAAACCTTCAAAAAGGCTGCAAAGGAACTCCAAGAAGTTTGGTCTTTGCTAAAAGAGGAAGGATTCCAATCCTACCTTTCACACCAAGGGGTACAGTGGTAGTTTATTGTTGAAAGAGCACCATGGTGGGGAGGATTTTGGGAAAGGCTAGTGAGAAGTGTAAAGTGTCCATTAAAGAAACTTTTAGCTAATGCTCATTTGAGCAAAGAAGAATTCTGCACTGTTTTATGTGAAGTAGAAGCGATGGTGAACAGTAGGCCTATCACTTTTGTTTATAACAGTATGCAGGATGCAGAGCCATTGACACCAAATCATTTTCTTTGTGGTAAACGATTAACATCAAGCCCCAGTGTGCCAGAAGACTTTCAGCCTATCCAGAGCACTCAAGGAGAGTTAACCAGACGGTTCAGGTACCTTGAAGAGCTACAAGATCAGTTATGGAAGAGGTGGCAGATGGAATACTTGCCAGAACTCAATTATTACCCATCAGGCAGGTAAAGGGCTCCAATGCAAATTGTATCAAGGTGGGAGAAGTGGTAATGATTGGGATGAAAGACCAAGGCAATGCTGGAAGCTTGGCATAATTGAAGAGTTGTTTGTTGGCAAAGACAATTTAGTTAGGTCTGCACTGGTAAAGACTTCAGGAGGAAAGCTAAAGAGACCTATACAAAAACTCTATGCTTTAGAAATCAGCAAAAACACAGATAGTCAAGATGAAACATTTGAGTTACAGCCTCATGGAGAAGGCTTGGCTAACCTTGCAGAAGGTAATGACAACAATGCCTCTTCGGTGGGGAGTGTTAGAAAATCTAGAAGAGGAAGAACCATTGTTGTCCCAAGGCGATATGATGACTAAGCTGATTGATGCAGCATTGCTTGTATATATTAAGTTAAGGTGTATATATATCCATCTCATAATTGTAAGGTTAGTGAAAAATTCATTTAATTTAGAGCTAGCATTTTTGGGCTCTTGTGGCATCATTGTTTGGGCACTCTGGTGGCATCATTTTGGGGCGCTGCGCGTCCTTTCTACTCGTTTGTGGAATGCCGTACTTACAGGGTGTGGTCTTATAGAGAGCTCTCTTGCAATTCAGTTTGGTTGTTTAGATACAAGATTGTTGCATCGTGCAATAGTCCAGGTTGCGTTGTTGTTGCAAGGTTGAGAAAGAAGACCATAAATAGTGCCCCTTTTGTTTTTATCTTAAATTCATGCAACTGAGGCCTAAGGTAGGCCCACATCGAGTCAGCAACCCTGAGGTAGGACCTAATAGGACCTCAAGTCCGTAAGTTTTTTATTAGCTTAACTTGGGCTGTAGGTAGAACTGGTCCTTTAGAACTTGGCCGTTCACGGCTCAGCTGGGATTTTGAACCCAACAAATAAATAAAATAACAAGTGGATATGTTTTCAGATTTTTGCCTGATGATGAATTTTTTGGCGAGTCGAACAGATTTTGCACAATTTTGGGCAGAAATATAAGCTAAGTGAGAGTCAGAAGTTGGATGGCGACAATACCCTCTGAAAGGCACCTCTCTGTTGCGGATGCATTGGAACAAGCAAAATAAACCAAGATTTTTTGCATTAGTAGTCAGAGTAATAGAATATGGAATGTACTCCTCCATGCCCGAGAGAATCACCTCCGTGATCCGCTCAGCGACCATGGAAGCAGTCATCAAAGCAGTCGTCAAAGGTACCGCCACTTGAGAGGATCCAAAGGCTGAACTGGAACGATAGGACAGGAAGCAGATATAAATAAGTTTGTGGTCGGAGGAGCCCAACGGAGAAAAAAGTTTTGACAGAGTAACAAGAAGGATGAGTGGTGGGAAATAAATCCATAATGTTGGGCCTATCTCGAAAGCGATCAGGGATATGATAGGGTGCTGTACAATCTGCTCTTGGTCATTCAGGATAGAGAAGCTGCAAGCTAGTTCACCAGGGTGTTAGTGAAATGGAAGGAAAGCCAAAGGTGGTGTGGTGAACATTGAACTCACCTAAAATGGAGATTTCAGGGAAAGGAGAGTAGGATATAATGTATTGATAGATCGTCACTCGTCAGTGATTTAATTTCAGGTCATTATTCTAGTATTCTATGATTCATTCATTTGTGTATTGTTTTTTATATGCATTTGTTTATTTATTTATTTATCTATTTATTTTATTATTTATTAATTTGTTAGACAAATTAATAAATAATAAAATAAATAAATATCTTAATACACTTTCTTGTGACGTTTGATTTATTTTCGATTTTCACGACCTCGTATGTATACTTTTTTACTTTTTTAATGTCTAGCTACGACCATGTAATGAGCTAGCTCTTCCTCTTCTAGATTTCCAACACTCCCCACTGAAGAGGCATGACTAATCGCTAATATAATTAATCATCCAAATATACTACATATATCTAATGAGTCTACATGTTACACGAACTAGTCCCATGCTTAACTATTAATTACAAATTTATTTACAATTTCTATTTACCAAAACGACTTATTCATGGCATAGGCTATTGGGAATTTATTGACCATTTTATTTTTTAAATAAAACAAAAAATTGTCCACTATTATTATATATATATATATATATATATATATATAATATTTAGTAGAAATCCAATGACAAGGAGAAATGTAAATGCCATGAAAAGTCTTCTTTATTGCGCAACGTTTCGAATAAGTGGCCGAACAGGTAAAATTTTAAAAACTAAGGAAGCCTCCAGCATACGTGAACATAGCATCAAATGCAAAATTGATGTCACTTTAGACAATTTTAAAATTCTTGGTTGTAATACTTGTCCCAACTCACTAAGAATTTTAGAATCCCTTTTCATTAAGCATTGTCCCCTAGTCTGAATGTTGACTCATCGTCCGTCCCTCTCAATCTGCTATGATCCCTCCTCCTTCCCCAATTCCTTATAATCCCTCCTTCCCCTATCTCCCTCGCCATCTTTCATTCCATCTCCTCTGGTCAAATTAGTCGGCCTCGGATACTGCTGTATAAGGTAGATAGCTCCATTGTTCCAGTGTACTATTGGTAATTTTTCCAGTGTATTAATTTCACATTTACTACATGTATTTAAAAATAACTTCTTAATTTTGATATGTAAATCTGTATAACTTAGAACTTAACCCTCTTTTCTCAGTCTTTTAAAATTTGTCTTTACGAATAGGTTATAGAAATTTCTGTTTGTTTTTCATTCAATATTGATTTTAATTTCACATTGTTATTAAACAGCCTGAAGATGAGCGTATTGCTCGAAACGTTGCGCAATAAAGAAGACTTTTCATGGCATTTACATTTCTCCTTGTCATTGGATTTCTACTAAATATTAAATTGAAGCTCTGTAGAAGCAACCCGCATAATTATATATATATATATATATATATATATTACATGTGTGTGTTGTGTGTGTTAGTTACCCAATGAAATAAATTATTTCTATCAATTCGTTTTCTATGTTGCTTTTGAAGCATAACTAATTTCATCAGACAAATTTTTGTTTTTGTTCTTCTCGTAAACATTACTGAATGAGCTATGTTAAGTCTGAGCTGGACATTTTATTATGCTATGCCATTGTAGAGTTTTAAAAGCTTTTATATTGCATTACGCAGAGTTTAGTTTATATCAGTCGGTATATTTTCATGGAAAAAGATTATTTCCTAGATTTTTCTATTATTTCAACGCTGCGTGCCTGGCTCTTTATCTCTTCTCTTTAATTTTTGAAATCATTCTTCTGTTTTTTTTGTTTTTGTTGCATAACATCTTAGATTTAATGACATGAAAGTCGTTAACAAATGATATAAATACACGTATCATTTGTCAAAAGAACTTTCTGTTCTCTATAGCGAATCAGTTTCCTTCCTCAAGAAAGAAAAAATCGTGGCTTGACAGTGTTTAGAAGAAAATTAAAACATAATAAAAAGATATAAATAAAATAAAATAGCATTCTAATGCGTTTATGTGTGTGTATTTAATTTTACCTGTTTTATTCTGAGGTGACGTGTATGTATATATATGTATATAGTCTAAAAGTCACTAAAGAGTAAATATCACTAAATCTAAGCTGAATGGCAAGACGAAGCCATAAACGAACCAACGGGCTGTTCGTATTGCTTTGGTCTGGCCTAGACATGTTTTTTCCTATCTGACCTAATCTAAGGTGCTGAGTAAAATTAGGTGATGAATCTAAGGTAACAAATCGGGTAGGAAGTTGTTCGTACTTAAGTATAGTTAGGGGTAATGTCTATAGCTTCTAAATTGGTAATGTAAGAGAGAGTTAGGTAGGCTGTTGTGGGACACAGGAATAAAACGGTAGGCTTCAAGGAATACCTAATTCAACGCACCGGTAAGTGCTTTTGATTGTTTGCTAGAACCTAAGTAACCTAACTGGGGTGTCTACCCCACGCTATCACATTTGGCGACGAGGATGGGATTTGGCTCATTTGGTTAAATTTTGTTCATTGGGTTAAATTTGGCTTATTGGGTTAATTTGGCTTATTGGGTTAATTTGGCTTATTGGGTTAATTTGGCTTATTGGGTTCAAGTGGTTGTTTGGAAAATTGGATGCAGACTAGTGGGTCGTCCGATTTGGTTTGTTTGTGTGGGGAAGCTACCGTACTATAGCGTAGGTCCCGCCGCCCTAATTCTAAAACTAATTCCTACTCAGCCCTAACTCTAAAACTAATTCTTACTCAGCCCTAACTCTAATACAATTCACTATTCAGCCCTAACTCTAATAAAATTCACTATTCAGTAACTAGACCAAATTTAAACCTAACCTAACCTACTTCACGTGAGTTGGTCTAATTCGGTTTTGCTCTAGCATGTCGGTGATTGGCCATATAAGCCCCTACGAAGACAATGGGGAGGACTTCGAAGCTTATGCCACTAGGGTGAGGTTGTTTTTCGAGGCAAATTCCATTCCGGATGCTAAGAAGGTACCTACCTTTTTAACTATAATAGGCCCTAAAACGTTTGGTTTAGTTATGGACCTAGTTTCTCCTAAAGCACCGGAAACTTGCACCTATAAGGAATTGGTACAGGCCCTAACCGATCACTAAAAACCCCGAGTAGTTCTCATCTATGAATGTTTCAAATTTTATTCAAGGCATCAGACGGGAAATGAAAACATTGCAGAGTTTGTTGCAGGAATAAAAAGCCATAGCCGTACGTGTAAATTTGGGGACAAATTAGATGAAATGCTAAGAGATAGGTTTGTAATGGGTCTCAAAGAGGAGTCTACCCAGAGAGCCCTATTAGCCATACAGGACCTAACTTTTAGTCAGGCTGTAGAAATAGCTACGGCTAGAGAAGCAGCTGCTAAAGATGTTAGAGCTTTTGGAAATCATAGTAGTAAAGCCCAACACGTAAATAGCTTTAAATCTTCTAGGCCTGGCAGACCTAACGAGCCTACTAGACAGGCAAATAAAAGGTATGAGGCGAATACGACTAAGCCTACTAATTCTACAAAGCCTTCCAAGCCATGTACAGGGTGTGGAAAACACCATTGGAAGAAAGATTGCCCTTTTAAAGAAGCAGTTTGCCGAAACTGTAGTAAAATAGGCCACATAGCTAAAGTGTGTTTTGCAAAGAAACAAAGGGTGAAAATTCTAATTTTAACATTTCTAGTATAAATCCTCAAAAGGGAAATACTTCGAACATTGGAGTGGAGTACCTATTCTATGAGCAGCAAAGTGGGGAAAATACAGGCCCATATATTGTAGAGGTAGGCCTAAATGGAATTACAGTTCCTCTAGAATTGGATACGGGTGCTGCCCGGACGGTCATGTCCAAGGTAGTTTTTGATAAGATTTTCAAAAACACACCTAAACTACATGCATCTAAAACGATTTTGAAGAAGTACGGGGACATAAAAATACCTATTTGTGGAGAAGCATACGTCACAGTTACACTTAACCAGAAAACTTTGTCTCATCCCTTAACCCTTTTAGTGGTGGATGAGCAAGGGCCTACTCTACTAGGCCGTGATTGGATTGATGCTTTGGAAATGCCAATTGACAAAATCTTGCCAAGGGGTCAGGCAGATGTGCATACACTTTCATATCCATCTGACATAGACTCATTGTTAAGGGAGTTTTCTTCTATTTTTGGGCCTGAAGTAGGCAACCTAAAAGGCCATCAGGTCTGCATAGAAGTAGATCCTAATGTAACTCCGAAATTTTGTAAGGCTCGTTCAATTTGCGCATGCACTGCGGGAGAAGGTAGATTTAGAAATTGACAGGCTGCTAAAAGATAAAATTATTGAACCAGTCACACACGCTAAGTGGGCTGCCCCGTAGTTCCTGTACTAAAACCGGACAAGTCCGTGCGGTTATGCGGGGATTACCGTTTAACAGCAAATAGAGCCGTCCTTCTAGATTGCTATCCTATACCCAAGCCTGATGAATTATTTAGCTCTCTTGCTGGGGGAAAATATTTCACAAAACTCGATATGTCCCAAGCCTATGCTCAACTAAGTTTAGATGAAAACTCTAAAGAATTAACTATCATAAATACGCACCGAGGCCTATATAAGTACAATAGGCTATGCTATGGAATAGCATCGGCTCCAGGTATTTTTCAGAGGACAATGGACCAAGTTCTAGGTCACATTCCAGGGGTACTTTGCTTTCTAGATGATGTCCTCATTTCAGGTTCGACTAAAAAAGAACACCTAACTAGATTAACCACGGTTCTAAAAAGACTCCGGGATGCTGGACTTAAGCTAAAGAGAGAAAAGTGTTCATGGGTCACTAACGAGGTTTCATATTTAGGGTTCCGCATAGATGCCTCAGGCATTCATCCAACGGTGGATAAACTAGAAGCAATAGAAAAGGCACCACCTCCACAAAACATCACACAGTTACAAGCTTATTTAGGTCTCCTAAATTTGTATAGGAAATTTTTGCCTAATGCATCGACTTTCCTTGAACCCCTAAATAAGCTATTACGATCTGGGGAACAGTGGAGATGGGAGAAAACTCAAAAGGAAGCATTTGAGGCTTCCAAGGACGTACTACTAAAGTCCACTCTCCTAGTGCATTATGATCCTAAACTTCCTCTCGTAGTTTCAGCAGACAGCAGTTCTTATGGAATTGGGGCAGTGTTATCTCACCACATTGATGGTGTAGATAGGCCTATCTGTTTTGCTTCTAGAACACTAACTGAGACGGAAAGACGATATGCACAAGTGGAACGTGAAGCATTAGCCTTAGTATTTGCAGTAAAAAAATTTCATTTCTATCTATGGGGTCATGAATTTAAACTAATTACTGACCATAAGCCTCTTTTAGGTTTATTTTCACCTAATAAATATTCCAGTTATGGCCTCAGGTAGGATTCAACGATGGGCACTGATTCTACAAGCCTATAAATTTGACTTAGTACATCGGTCAGGTAAACTTCTAGGTACGGCTGATGCGCTAAGTAGGTTGCCCTTAGAAAATCCAAATGATTGTGTACCTATACCTACAGAATGGGTTCACTTGGTGGAGTTTTTGGAATCCACTCCAGTATCTGCAGTACAAATAGAGCAGTGGACAAAATCAGACCCTATTCTGTCTAGGGTCATCCATTTCTGCTCAGTTGGTTGGCCTACTAAGGTTGAGAGTGAATTACAGCCTTTTATTCAGCGTCAGTCTGGCCTCTCTATTCAAAATGGCTGTCTTTTATGGGGCCATAGAGTGATTATTCCAAATAAAGGCAGGTCGAATTTAGTGAAGGAACTTCACGCTGAACACATGGGCGCAACAAAAATGAAAGAGCTGGCGAGAGCTTATTTCTGGTGGCCTGGTTTAGATGGAGAACTCGAATCATTGGTTCGTTCCTGTCAAAGCTGCCTAGAGAACAGAGATCTCCCAAGGAAAAGTCCACTTCATCCTTGGGAATGGCCTACTATACCGTGGCATAGGATCCATGTTGACTATGCAGGTCCTATAAATAATATTTATTTCCTAGTCATGGTGGACGCCTACTCTAAGTGGGTGGAAATTTTTCCAACCACTTCCACGACTTCGGGTGTAACGATTCGCTTACTCCGTTCAGTTTTCGCTCGATGGGGTTTACCCGTAGTCCTGGTTTCCGACAATGGTACTTGTTTTACCAGTGAGGAATTTCGTTCCTTCGTCCACCTAAATGGCATTAGACATGTCCGGTCTAGTGTTTTCCACCCATCTACTAACGGTCTCGCGGAAAACATGGTCCGTACTTTCAAGTCGGCCTTGCGTCATTCTCGTGGGGAGGAAATGCAAGTGGTGTTGGATAAATTTTTGTCCAAATATCGAATAACACCACACACCACGACAGGGGTGTCTCCCTCTAAACTTCTGATTGGCCGGGGAATTCGTTCAGTTTTTGATTTGTTACGTCCAAACGAAATGTTACAACAACGAGTTTTACGCCATCAGGAAAAACAGAAGTTGTACCACGACACTAAAAGAGGGAGAGTTCTAGAAGCGAAACCTAATGATCCAGTTGTGATTCGCAACTATGGGGCTGGACCAAAATGGGTTCCTGCAACTGTGCAGGAGAGAACGGGCCCTGTTTCCTTCAAGTGCCAACTAGAAGATGGTCGTTCTATTAAACGCCATCAGGACCAGATATGGGAACGGGAAGTGCAGAAGGACCAGAGTCTTCCGGAAGAGAGAACTGATCCTCCGGAAAATGGTTCAACTTGCCCGCCTATACAGGTTGCACCTGATCCTACTACATCAACCCCGCTCCGCAGGTCGTCTAGGGTCCCTCATCCCCCTGACAGACTAAACTTGTAGGGGAGGAGTGAGGTGACGTGTATGTATATATATGTATATAGTCTAAAAGTCACTAAAGAGTAAATATCACTAAATCTAAGCTGAATGGCAAGACGAAGCCATAAACGAACCAACGGGCTGTTCGTATTGCTTTGGTCTGGCCTAGACATGTTTTTTCCTATCTGACCTAATCTAAGGTGCTGAGTAAAATTAGGTGATGAATCTAAGGTAACAAATGTAAGGTAACAAATGTAAGAGAGAGTTAGGTAGGCTGTTGTGGGACACAGGAATAAAACGGTAGGCTTCAAGGAATACATAATTCAACGCACCGGTAAGTGCTTTTGATTGTTTGCTAGAACCTAAGTAACCTAACTGGGGTGTCTACCCCACGCTATTACGAATAGTTGCTAGGCCTATTTCTGGCCTATTTCTTATACAACTGTGAGCCGAAATTCTAAGTTGTCATAAACACGTCACAAACTCATTATTCTGGAATGTACATTTTCTCTATCTCTTACTGATTAAGTTTATGTGATCTTTGACGGTGTCTAAATATTGTACAAACATCGTATTTTTCCCACCGATATGCGATGAATGATTTGTTCCTTTAATCATTCAACATATCTATGGAAAACTGATGAGTGGGTAGTTGGGAGGTAACGAAAATGGTTCACTGAGTATGTAGGTAGTTAATCTAACAATTATTAAATTCCTTTTATGTCAATAACTGGGTGGATGAAACCAATTGGTTGCTCACCAGAGTTATTCTCCACACTAGTATTTATATACTGTGTGACAAGAGCGTGCTCGGTAATAGATATACATTACCGATCAACCAACCGAGGAAAAACCAACACGACGCTGGTGGAAAAAGCCCCGCGAAAAGGAGAACAAAGGAGAACGAAAACGAGGAACGGGGGCGAGAGGACGGAACTGGGGAAGGGACAAGAACAGACAACGAAAAAGATCCCCACCAGCAAGTACGCTCTTAATAAACAAACAAGACGGGAAAAGGGACTCTCTAATAACTAGCAGTAAGTGACTAATTGTATTTTTAGCCCAGTTTAGGTAGATTCATTAAATTAAGCTGGGTCAGACAACTTAGGCCTACATTGTGGCCTAAGACCCAGCATCAACTCATAGCTTAACAAAGGTAAAGGTAGATTGCCCTAACCTAGTTTGGTGAGGAATCATACTGTGGACCTCAATTTATCTGCCCGCTCTGGACCATTTCCGGAATCTCTAGGCTGACCCCTCTAGGCTAGACTTGATCTACTCTATAGTTAGACTGGAGAAATAAGGGGTAGGTTAATTGTGGACCAATTCATACAGAGCATTTTTCACATTGGTGGTCCGTGTGTGGGGAATTTACAAACCTTAACCTTACTTAACAAAAATTGCAGAATTAGGCTAAATGGTCTAGCCTAAGCCTAACCTAATCAAGCCTAATTAGGTCTACAACCTAGGGCCTAACTAGGAAACATTTACATTTAAGGAGTCTCATTCTCTTATAAGCTTAGACCTGAGTGACACATAAGTACTTGGGGGGGATTAAACCAAATTTAAACTTGACTGTTTTGTCTGTGCTCTCTCTTCTCTGGTAATTTCTTCTTGTCCTCTATTTCATTACGATCCCCAGTTAAACAACATTAGTGAACAAGCATTTAAAATGCATACAACTCCAAGCATCCAATTCTTCTTTTAAGGAAGAATCACTCAACAGACTTTTTCAACAGGCACATGCATTCCTTGCAATCTGTGTGTATATATATGTACAGTATATATACACTGTACTCTTTACATGTGCCACAAATACACTCAACCTATCTGAACATAAGCAAGGATTGCATGGGTTACTCAAAAGGGTCTTATGGCCTACTTTGGCCATAGCCCAAACACTGAACCTTGGTCTTATGGCCTACTTTGGCCATAGCCCAAACACTGAACCTTGGTCTTATGGCCTACTTTGGCCATAGCCCAAACACTGAACCTTGGTCTTATGGCCTACTTTGGCCATAGCCCAAACACTGAACCTTGGTCTTATGGCCTACTGTGGCCATAGCCCAAACACTGAACCTTGGTCTTATGGCCTACTGTGACCATGAGCCAAACAATAAAGGTCTTATGGCCTACCTTGTCCATGGGCCAAACAACTGAACCTTGGTCTTATGGCTTACTGTGGCCATGAGCCAAACAATAAAGGTCTTATGGCCTACCTTGGCCATGGGCCAAACAATAAAGGTCTTATGGCCTACCTTGGCCATGGGCCAAACAATAAAGGTCTTATGGCCTACCTTGGCCATGGGCCAAACAATAAAGGTCTTATGGCCTACCTTGGCCATGGGCCAAACAATAAAGGTCTTATGGCCTACCTTGGCCATGGGCCAAACAAAGGTCTTATGGCCTACCTTGGCCATGGGCCAAACAATAAAGGTCTTATGGCCTACCTTGGCTATGGGCCAAACAATAAGGGTCATATGGCCTACCTTGGCCATGGGCCAAATAACAATTGAACCTTGGTCTTATGGCCTACCTTGGCCATGGGCCAAACAATAAGGGTCTTATGGCCTACCTTGGCCATGGGCCAAATAACAATTGAACCTTGGTCTTATGGCCTACCTTGGCCATGGGCCAAACAATAAGGGTCTTATGGCCTACCTTGGCCATGGGCCAAACAATAAAGGTCTTATGGCCTACTTGGCCATGGGCCAAACAATAAAGGTCTTATGGCCTACCTTGGCCATAGGGAAAACTATTACTTTGGACTTAGTGAATAGTGAGGGTAGCACCACTCCAGTGAGATGTCTTATAGACTGTTGTTCTCAACAAACATTTGTTTCGCAAAATGTAGTTAATAAATTGGGTTTGACACCAAACCCGAATGAACAAAAACTCAATATTGCATCCTTTGTTAAGGATAACTCGGACAAAAATAGCTATAAGACAATTGACCTGGAACTACATTTTGAAAATAAATTAGAGAAAATTGAAGCAGTTATTATTTCTAAAGTAGGACAAAACAAACTGGTTATACCCAAACTAGAACAAACCATAAATCATTTGGGAAAACACTACAAAATAGCTGATAGACATATCACTAACAACACAGTAGCTAACACTGAAATGTTAATGGGGGCAGATTATATTAATCTTATTCATAAGGGCATAGTGAAGATAGGTAATGGTATAGCTATTCAGACTCCATCAGGGATAGCC
This sequence comes from Bathynomus jamesi, assembly GCA_023014485.1. Classification (NCBI taxonomy): domain Eukaryota; kingdom Metazoa; phylum Arthropoda; class Malacostraca; order Isopoda; family Cirolanidae; genus Bathynomus; species Bathynomus jamesi. Next base: position 179,393 of record JAJOZX010005779.1, on the reverse strand, counting down.
CCTTTGGGTGACCTATCCAAATACAACCTAGACCTAAACCAAAATAGTTCATGACTAACAAATACTATGTGCCTCAACTCAGTCCTACATAACACCTGTAAGAATAGCAACACTTTGAATAATATTATATCAACTGAGAACATTAATTCATCACTATCAAATGAAACTCTGGATGAGGCAATTCAAACTTTATGGTTGCTAGAATCTGTGGGTATACATGACACAAATCAAACTTCAGAAGATCAGTTAATAGTAGAAAGATTTGAAGACACCATTCAGTGCAAAGACAATAGTTATTTTATTGAGTTACCTTGAAAAATAAATTGTCCAACTTTAAGAGACAATCTCAAAGTAGCTAAAGGACATTTATATAAAGTAATGAAAAAACTCAAACAAGATAATAATATTCAAATATATAATGATGTCTTCAAAGAACAGCTACAGAAAGGCTTCATTGAAGAAGTAACAAATAACCCTTTTAAAAAAGATGGTTGTCATTATTTAACCCACAGGGGGGTTTATCGACAAGATGCCCCAACAACAAAACTCAGAGTAGTATATAACTGTAGCCTCAAAGACAGTGATAAACACAGTTTGAATGATTGCCTGATTGAGGGTCCTAATCTCATTTTTGACCTTGTGAAGATCTTACTGAGGTTCAGGTTGGATAAATATGCCGTACAAAGTGACATTTCAAAGGCATTTTTGAGAATAAATCTTAAAAATGAATATGATAAGAACCAACTTAGGTTCTTATGGTTCAAGGATCCATTTGATTTGAATAAAGGGTTCATAACCTATAGATTTAATGTTGTGTTGTTTGGAGCCAATTGCTCACCTAGCCTATTAGCATGACAATTGGACATCATTTGAACCAGTTTAATAACTCTTTAACATTGAACTTCCTTAAGGAACATTTTTACGTAGACAATCTAATAGGCTCAACAACAACAAAATCTGAATTATCTGAAGTCTATGAACATTCTCAAAACATTATGCAACAAGGTAACTTTGAACTTAGAGAGTGGATTTCAAATGATGAGGATTTAAACAAAAAGATTTTAAAGGATAATAATGGTCTTACTGAGCCATCAGACAGAGTTAAAACTTTAGGTATGAACTGGTATTTGGAGGAAACTTCTAACAGTCATGATTCAATCTGTACTAAAGGTTTTAAACTTGATGAGGAAGCAAATACTAAAAGACAAATATTATCAGAGGCTTCCAAAATTTTTGATCCTATGGGTCTATTCCTGCCTTCAACAATAAAATCAAAGATTCTCCTCCAAGAAATTTGGAGGACAAATGTTGGGTGGGATGATCAGTGGCGGTCCTAGCTTACATGACGCCCTGGGCGAACCTCACCTTCAGCGCCCCCCCCCCCTGTTCGCCAACACACACACATTCGAATCCCCCCAAAATAAAGGACAGACATAACTCTTTCACAAAATAACTTTTTATTGGACTAATTGTTGGAACTTCAGAACCAAAACAAAGACTCAAATTTCTGAATTTTACAAATCCTTCATCACGTAAATAGAATAACTCACTTAAGAGAATGTAATTATGATACTATGAACAGGAAAAATACAAATTAAATTGCACAACTGCCATAAATAAACTAGAGAATCAAATTTCTAAATTGTACAAATGCTCTATCACATAAATAGAATAAGACACTTAAGAGAGGGTAATTATTATGCTACACTTTGAACAAGAAACAAAATAAATTGCACCAGAGCACAACTGCCATCTAAAGCCTGACTCTTCTTACCTTCCTTGATGCAAAGTCATGAATTAAATCATCATATGAAATCTGCTCAGCAATTGTATGATTTATACTGATGATGGCCAGACCGGTAAGGCGTTCCTGTGACATAGTTGACCTCAGGTAGGATTTGATGAGCTTCAGCTTTGAAAAGCTCCTCTCTGCTTCAGCAACAGTGACTGGAAGAGTAAGACCAATTCTGAGAGCAGTCCACAAATTTGGATATATTTCAGAGAGCTCCCTTTCATGGATAAATGTCAGCAGTTCAAGCAAGGATATGGTCTTTGATGGCAAGTCAGGCAAGTTCTTCAGCTCCTGTGCAAGCTCTCTGCCATCCAAGTCAGATTGTCCCTTAAAGTGTAGTGTAGTACTAAGGTTCACACATTGTTCTGTCAGCTCCTCAAATGTGAGATTTTGGAAATGTGTCAGCACTCCAAACTTCTCTCCCACAATTTTCAACGTGGAAAATCTTTCCTGAATGGCTGATGTTGCAGCATCAACCACTGCATTGAAAAATGTCACCTCCATCTTCTTCAAAGCATCAATCAAGGGCTCATCAGATGCTTCATAGGAGAAGTGCCGCTTTGTGGACCTCAGCCGTTTTTGTTTTAACACAGCCTCCACATTCATTTGTTCACAGATATCTGTGGCTGCCATTTGTGCAGCCACAAAACCTGTTGCCCTGTAATTGCGGAGACCTCTCTCTGTTTTTTTTAGGAGATTTACTGCAACATCAACGTGCATGCTAGGAGACTGCATCTGCTTGCTCACATGCTGAATTTGACACAACAGGTCATGCCACACCACTGAACAAATGGCGAAGCGGTATGACCCAACCTCCTCTGATAGAGATTGAGCCTCGACCTTTATTACAGAGTCTTTGGTGTGGTCCCTCACCTCGATCAGTGCATCTCTCACTGCAGCTGCCTGATATCTCAGGGGCTCCACACTCTTGATCTTGCTTTCCCACCTTGTATCAGACCACATCTTCAATGTGATGTTCACATGTTTTTTCAAAATGGCCCATCGTTGTGTGGAGGCTGAAAACAAGTTGTAAAGCTTCTGCAAGATGCCAAAGTAACTTGTGGCATCAATAGATCCCTTAGCAGCATCGGCCACAAGCAAATTCAGAGAATGAGCCCCACATGGAACAAACAGAGCTCTGGGATTAATTTCTAGGAGCCTGGATTGAACACCCTTGTTTTTTCCCCTCATGTTGGCCCCGTTGTCGTATGATTGTCCTCTACAGTCCATGAAAGGAACTTTTAGCTCCTCCAGTCTCTTCAGAATCAGAGATGCCAAATGTTGACCAGTGGACTCCTCTGCCTCCAAAAACCCCATGAAATGTTCCTTTATATGGGCTTCCCCTCCAGTGACACAACCCGAATCACAACTGACAACTGTTCAGTGTGGCTGATATCTGGAGTGCAATCTAGAATTATTGAAAAAAACTTTGATTGTTTGATGTCGCTCACCATTGCTGAAATGGTCTTGCTGCTCGACAAATCAATGAGTTCGTTTTGTATGTGGTGGCCGAGGTAGCTGGTGTGACTGGAGGTCCCTTTTTGGACACGGTTAATGTGCTCTTGCATTATAGGATCAAATTGTGCCATCAGTTCAACTTCTTTCAGAAAATTGCCATTTGATGGTGAGAACAATTTTTCTGTATGTCCCCTTAGTGCCAAATTCCTAACTGCCAGAGAATGCACAATAGCAGTGAGACGTGTCAGCACCGCTCTCCATCTCAACTTCTCAGCCTCCAGAAGTGCCATCTCCTGCTTGTCAATGGTCTCCCCCTTTCTCATCCTCACTGCCAGTTCTTTCCAGATTTTCATAGAATTTAGGTGTTCTGAACTGTTGTCATGTGATGTGAGCAATGAGCTTGCATGCTTCCAGTCCGAGAGTCCCAAACTTGTTAAATTTATTTTCCTCTTGGAAAATAATGTACAACAGAAACAGAAAAGGCTGTTGTTTTTTAAGGAATAGACCAACCAACTTCTGGTTATATTTTCCCCACTAACCAATGACTTCCTGAAGTATTGATGGTGGAAACTTCTTCCGTCACTGTCGTTTCTAGGGAATACAAAGTCAGATGGTACTTGACTTGGTCCCCTGGAAACCAGTTGTGTCCGAATTCTCTCAGTCAGAACTGAAGGCCAGTTAGCAGGGTCGGTGGACAGAGACTCATCCTCAGGAGGCGATTCTGCTCCAGGCATTTCTAATAGAAAGAACAAGAGCATTACTCATTAGTATACACACCTAAGTTAGATAACACATTATTCACAGCACTTTGTTATGGTGGTGGTGTTATGGAATTATGGTGGTGAAACACCACACATACCCAGTAACCCAGACCCAGTGATAATAACATTATAATTTATAACTGTTTGCAAAATGCTTTGCAGGGATGCACACACATACACATACACACACACGCACACACTCACAGACATATGTGCACACAAACTCACCTGAAGAGTCCTGCCGGGGAGAAGTAGAAGCAAATGGGTCTTCATCCTCAGGATCAGACTGCATTTGTGGAGACATATGTGAGGCTGAGGAGGTAGATGGCTCCTCAGCCTCAATAATGGCAGAAGTAGACGGCTTCTCATCCTGGCTAGTGGCAGAGGGTGTTCCAAAATATTTCAAAAGTGCCCCTGCAAATAGTAAAATAGAACATAACAGACCAATGCATGAATAGGCTAGTACAATTAATTTAACATGTTATTAAGCACAATTTATTAAACTTTTAGAATAGGAAACAAATGAATAATACAACCTCCTTGGTTAATGGCTAATTATATACATAATAGTACATTTCAAATGACTCAGAAAGCTATATCACAAAATAGCAGTGCAATATAGCAGTGAAGAGTAGATGACATAGCTCTATACCTTTATCTTTTGCTCGTTTCTCCTCTTCTTCTTTCCTCTTTTTTCTAAACTGAGCACCTGATAGCTTTGACCTCTTCTTATCCATTTGCGGTTATTTGACAGACCTTAGTGGCTTAGTGTGAAGATTCGTTCTGTAATAAATAATATACATTTCACTATTTAACCAAACCCAGAAAAATAACATTACATATGTTAAAGTATGGGCCTTTATTCCCAATAATATTAATCTGGAAGCATTTTGCATTGTTTAGGTCTTTTATGGGAAGGTTTATGGAAAATGCAATAGATGGTTTTTTATTAATAAAAATATATTTATTGATCTTTTATTATTTATTTTATTTTATTTTTTATTTTTATTTATTTCTTTATTTATTCATTCTTATTTTTATTTTTATTTTTTTTGCAGGCGCTCATGCCGCCCCTCCACAAATGCCGCCCTGTGCTGCTGCCCATATTGCCCATATGAGGAACCGCCACTGGGGATGATCCAATAACAAATGAAAATCAAAAATCTTGGAAGAAGTTAGCTGCTGATTTAACAAAAGTGCAGAACATTAAAATTCAAAGGTGCTGTGGGTTTAGGGATAAGCCCCAGAGACTTCATGTGTTTGCTGATGCAAGCACACAAGCTTATGGGTGCTGTTCGTATCTTGTAAGTCCTACAGAAAGTCATCTAATTTATGCAAAAGGGAAAGTTGCACCTCTCAAACCTACCCAAACCATACCTCAATTGGAACTATTGGCTGCTGCATTAGCCATTAAAACCATTTCATTGCTTAAGGATGCTTACCATGATGTGAACATAACTGATATCCACATCTGGCTTGACAGTCAGATTTGTCTTGCCTGGATACGGAATGATAGCATTAATAGTAAGAATATCTTTGTAAGAAATAGGCTAAAAGAAATAGCTGAAGCTAATGAAAGCCTACAAGTAAACTTTCACTATGTTCCAACTAAACAAAATCCAGCAGACTTTCTGACCAGAGGTTTATCCTACAAGTTGTTGAAGTCAAACAAAACTTGGTTTATGGGACCTAAGTGGTTCTGTAATACAGACCAATGGCCTGTGGAACAAGTTAACTTGACATTAAATTTAATCTTTTCAAATGAAATGGTTGAACCAATCACTAATTATGAACGTTATTCTGACTTCAGTTTTATCCTACAAGTTGTTGAAGTCAAACAAAACTTGGTTTATGGGACCTAAGTGGTTCTGTAATACAGACCAATGGCCTGTGGAACAAGTTAACTTGACATTAAATTTAATCTTTTCAAATGAAAAGGTTGAACCATCACTAATTATGAACGTTATTCTGACTTCAGTAAACTTGTCAGGGTCACAGCCTACTGTTTGAGGTTTGCTCACAACTGTTTAACTACAATAAACAAACAGCTAAATAAAAACAATCATAATTATACAGAAGTTGCAACCAAGTACTGGATAGGCCATGCACAACAAAAAGAGTACAATAAAGAGTTAGAATTCTTGACTAATGGGAAACAAACAAAAGAACCTGTACCATCAGTAGTTGTGGATCTAAACTTGTTCAGAGATGAGGAAGGCCTTCTAAGGTGTAAAGGGAGATTAGACAAATCAAAACTGTCATACAAAAGCAAACATCCAATCCTTTTACCTAGATTTAGCTATTTGACCACATTAATCATCAGACAAACACACAATGATGTATATCATATGGGGGTACCACAGACACTAACTACATTAAGAAAAACTTATTGGATACGCAAGGGAAGGATCACTGTTAAAACAGTCCTGAGTGAGTGTGTCACATGTAGGCGTATTCATGCTAGGCCCTATAGGAAACCAAATCCTCCTGCTTTGCCAGAGGAGAGAGTTACTCTCAACAGACCCTTTGAGACTGTAGGCATTGACTATACAGGAGCATTGACTGTAGGGGTGAGTGACACTGAACAAAAAATGTACATTGTACTGTTTACATGTGCTGCCTCACGAGCTGTTTATCTGGATGTTGTGGAGGACCTTACAGCAGAATCTTTTGTTGCTGTCTTTAAGAGATTCTGTGCACGACATTCAGTACCAAAGACAGTTTGGAATGACAATGCTACATATTTCAAGGCTGGTGAACAAGTCATCCACGACTTGTTAAGCGATGAACTCACACAATTATATATAAAAAATTCAAACATAAAGTGGAAGTATATTCCAGTTGCCTCTCCTTGGTATGGTTCTATCTGGGAGAGAAATATACAAACAGTAAAGAATTGCTTGAAGAAAGCAATTGGTAAAAAACAGATACACTTATTTGAGTTGCTCACTCTCCTGGCTGAGATTGAGAACATCATTAACAATAGACCACTCACTTATGTGAGTCTCAACATTAATGACCCGGAACCATTAACTCCAAATCATTTGATTCGGGGAGAACAAGTTAGTCTCCTGCCGGACTACAATATAGACTCTTCAGAAGACCCAAACTGGACTCAACGACATGATGAGCTCCAGACTAAGTTACAACATTTAACTAGAGTTAAAGCTCATTTCATTAAACAGTGGAAAACTGAGTACTTGATGGGTCTAAGGGAGAGACATAAACAAATGACTAAGAAGGATTGGTCTGACACAATTAAGGTAGGGGACCTTGTTCTCATACATGACAGTACTCCAAGACAATACTGGCCTCTGGCTAGAGTTTCAGAACTCAGACCAGGGGCAGACGGGGTAACAAGAGTGGTCAAATTAAGGACTTCAACGGGTGACACAACAAGAGACATTTCTCTTTTGTACCCTTTAGAGTCTGGACCCAAAACAATGGACTTTGGAGAACCTTCTCCACTGACAGTAACAACTGGAGACACTGAACTTCCAGTAACTATTCCTTTGACAGTAGGAGTGGTAACGCATCCTACTACAACATTGACAGACACAAGACCTCAGCGACAAACAGCATTAAAGGCGCGACTATTTTTACAACAAAAAATAGATGCTGGGGAATTGTAATTTTATCTTCTAACTTTCACTTTTTCTTTTCTTATGGTAAAGACCATAGACAGTTTCATCCTATGGATGTATATTTTCTCTTCTAATTAAATGCTACACCTTCTCCATGAGAAGGTGAGGATAGGCACTGTTAATCAGATTAACAGGCATTTACAGTCAAATAGTTAGCTAGTCTACACTCAGACATAAAAATTGGTGACAATGACACCAAATTTTTATCTCCCGGGGCCCCAGTATATGGAAAACTGATGAGTGGGTAGTTGGGAGGTAACGAAAATGGTTCACTGAGTAGGTAGGTAGTTAATCTAACAATTATTAAATTCCTTTTATGTCAATAACTGGGTGGATGAAACCAATTGGTTGCTCACCAGAGTTATTCTCCACACTAGTATTTATATACTGTGTGACAAGAGCGTGCTCGGTAATAGATATACATTACCGCTCAACCAATCGAGGAAAAAACCAACACGACGCTGGTGGAAAAAGCCCCGCGAAAAGGAGAACAAAGGAGAACGAAAACGAGGAACGGGGGCGAGAGGACGGAACTGGGGAAGGGACAAGAACAGACAACGAAAAAGATCCCCACCAGCAAGTACGCTCTTAATAAACAAACAAGACGGGAAAAGGGACTCTCTAATAACTAGCAGTAAGTGACTAATTGTGTTTTTAGCCCAGTTTAGGTAGATTCATTAAATTAAGCTGGGTCAGACAACTTAGGCCTACATTGTGGCCTAAGACCCAGCATCAACTCATAGCTTAACAAAGGTATAGGTAGATTGCCCTAACCTAGTTTGGTGAGGAATCCTACTGTGGACCTCAATTTATCTGCCCGCTCTGGACCATTTCCGGAATCTCTAGGCTGACCCCTCTAGGCTAGACTTGATCTACTCTATAGTTAGACTGGAGAAATAAGGGGTAGGTTAATTGTGGACCAATTCATACAGAGCATTTTTCACATATCCTTACTGTTTTTACCCGCCTTAAAATAGATATTCACTGATTCTCCGACATTCCGACTGGAACCTCTGACCGTCTGACGTACTTCCTACTCGTCGGGGTACTCCTTTCTTGCCTATGATCATGCCAGCTGCCGTTCGCTGCGATGTGACTCATCGGAGATGAAGTGGCAGTGAAACAATAACAATAACAACAACAACAGTGTTGCCACTTTCCTATTTCCAAATCAGACCAGATCGATGTCAAAAAAAGACCAAAATAAACTAAATTCAAAACAGAAAGAACTAGAAAATAAACCAACCTTTTTTATTAACCTATGGGCAAAATAGGGACGTGAGCTGAATCATTTTCATCAGAATCATCTTCCTCCTCCATTGTTTTTTCTTGTTGAATGTAGGCAAGCTTTTTTCCAATGTTCTTAATAACACTTTCTGGTAAATCATATGTATGGCATGTTTTTTCGGCTCTCTTTATACCATCTCGAATGCTGAGGATTGCATTTAAAAGTTCAGTCTTCATTCGGTTTCTTTGTTTGGACTTCACAATGTTCATTTGGCTGAAGATTCGTTCTACTTCCGCATTGGAGTGTGGTATGCATAGAACATGTGTAGCTATAGTTGACAACTCTTTGAAAGAGTTATCTCCAGCAGCATCACGGTACATAGAAACTTCAGCCCAGAATTGTTGAGTATCAAGAATGTTGGCCGTTTCACCAATGTTAAGTTGTTCCATTGAACATCTATTTGCTTATATCATTAGGAGACACGCATAGCATTTCGAGTACATCTGTTATGCGTTCCTTGGACACATTTAGTGCATTAGATACTGAGAAAAGCGAGATCTTCTTTAAGATGTGGATATTTTCTGGGACTCTTTGTCTAATTTCCATCAACAAATGAACCACAAATTTTGTGCACCTTCGTCTAATAACGTTATCTTCTGTATCATTAAGATTCAGTTCTCTAAGCTTTTTTTCAGCTTCATAGCCTAAATATGGCTTTGCATCTAAGTTTTCTTCAATGATACAGGTAAAAGGGTCAAGCTTTTTCATTGGAACCACAATCTGTTTCAGAAGGCTTTCTGCAAGAAAAACTAGACTTTCCAATAATTTTGTAGGATCTACGTTTTTTTATTCAAAACTTAGATTTACTCTATTGACATCAGTCAATACATGTTTTAAAAATAGCAAATATGCTCTGTTCTTTTCATCACAGAACATATTATACAACATTTCAGAGGTGTGGCATTTTTGTTCCCTCCGAGTAATTTCAAAGTGACACCTCAATTCAATCCATTGATCACAGATTCGCGTTACAGCAGAAGCAATTGATAACCATCTAGTTTGACATGCTTGAACAATCTTTAGCGAACTGTGTTCCTTATTGATAGTACTGTAAAGCCTTTTGTAGGCTAGTTGACGTGAGTGAGACCTACTGAACCAGTTATAGGTCTCGCTAACCATGAAGTCTAAGTTGCGAGGCAGTGTTTCATTGACAGCACTAGAGGTAGCTAATTATAGGGAGTGACAGAGGCACCTGACAAGTATTAATGAAGGTAATTCTGCTTTCAGTTTTACGTACAATCCGTTATTAACTCCTGTCATAACACTTGCATTATCAGTTCCAATTCCAATCATTTTTTTAAATTCAAGCCGCACTTCTCCAAAGTTGATTTTAGCAAATTAACCATGGCATCAGCTGTGCATTCTTCAAGTATGGCTAACTCAAGAAAAGTTGACACTATCTTCTTTTTAGAGATGCTAAAATATATTATAGTTATCCCTAAATACTTAGCAACACTAATGTCTGTAGATTCATCTAAAAGAAGAATACTGTATCCTTCATCTCCAATGTCATCCTTTAACTCGTTCAAAAAATATGGATACAAAATATTTTTCATTAGAGCACTACACTTTGTACGGTGAAATTTCATTTGGCGAGCAATATTACTGTCAGAAAATGATCTCTTGCACAAATCAGTTAAGTGATCGCATGCATTCAAAGAGCAATGTTCGGCAATAAATAATGCTTGTCTTGCCTCAGCAATGCTAGTTTCATTACTTACGGATTTTGGGGGAAAATCTAACTTTTTCTGACTGGTTGAGCGAACGAAGAACTATAAGAAGAGTGTTTCTTTGTACTAATATGTTGTTAGATGTCTGCATATCTTGCTCGAAAAGAGATTTTGCAATATTTACAATATGCCTTGGTTGAATTTCTCGGTTCCTCTCGAATCCATTCTTTACACATGGGATCTTTCAGCCACTCCTTCCTAAATTTCTGAGCATACGTCTGCTTTGGCATGTTAAATTTTTTTATGGGTTGTAATATCACTCAAATTCTTACGAAGAAACACGTTTTGAAAACTATTAGGACTTATTTTTACGTTATATAAGATACAGTACGTATTCTAACACTTCTTAAACAACAACTGACAATTACTGCACATCGAGATGATCGAGTACCGACTACCGACACGTCACATGAGTAAAACGCGACAGCAGACGAAAATGAAGATCTAACTTACGTATGCAGACGAAACAAACACGTCAGAGTCTGTTTCAACCCATGATTAACATAAAATTTGAATAGAAAAATATTTAAAAAAACGTTTAACATGAATTGAGTACTGGGATGAAGAAAGAGACTAGATTAAGACTAACTGAGAAAGACAAAAAACTAAGTTTTAAAACCATAAACCAAAATCGAAAAAAATAAACCAAATGAAGCTATAATAAACTAGATCTGGCCTTAAAAAGACTAAGTTGGCAACACTGAACAACAACAACAACACATTGTATTTGTGGTAACGATCGCAAAGATTGCCACTTGCCAGTTCCTTTCTCTTAATCCATTATAACGGGTGGAGGAACAAAATCGATCCGCGCAATGTCGACAGGCGGGTTACATTATGCTCGGTTAGGTCTTGTTAAGTTAGTCTCGTTAGGTGAGATTAGTCATTTTCATTGAAAATGTGAAATTAGTTTGAAATGTGAAATCCATATATAACACTAGGCAACAAAGATTTTGTTACAGAAGACCAAATAGGTGCTCCTAGCTAATTTCGGTATGCTGATTTCAAATCTATAATTAGATTTTTTCTATCACGTCTAGATTTTGTGTAAAATGCAAATCACTTTTAGTAAAATTTTCTACCACGTCCAGATTTTGGTTTTAATCGGCTTAATGCCAGTAATATGAAACTTGCTTTTCAAGGTTAAAGCAATTTTTTTTGCCAACTATATACAAATTCGAACAATTTTGATAAATAAAATTTATCCCGAGTTGGCAACACTGAGTCAAGAGCATAGTAACGGGCAACGGCACATCGTAATAATTATTACTTTCGTTTTTTCAGATATTGTATGGTAATTCAAAATGGCATCAAATAGACGTGCTTGTGTAAATCACCCAGACAACTTCTGCTTTGTCTGTGGACAATATACACCTAAGCCACAACGTAGAAACATAACAACAAAGATTAAACTTGCCTACAAGTTTATTTTGACTAAGTTAGGAGACCAACAGAGGGACTGGGCACCACATATTTGCTGTGCACAGTGCAATGCAATGTTAATAGCTTGGATGAATGGTAAAAGAAAAGCTATGCCGTTCTCAGTCCCCATGGTTTGGCGTGAGCCGAAAAATCACTTCAATGATTGTTATTTTTGTTTGACAAAGATTGCTGGTTTCACAAAGAAAAACAAATCAAAGATCACGTACCCAAACTGCGAATCAGCAATGAAACCAGTACCACATGATGAAACAAATCCACCACCAGTTCCACCAGCAACGATAACAGACAGCAGTTCATCTGAAGATTCTGCTAGTGATATAGAAACAGGGAAAGATGGCATATATGTTCCAGATGCAAATATTTCCCCACATTTGTTAAGTCAAGCGGAGTTAAATGACTTAGTGCGCGATTTGGAATTACCAAAAGAAAAGGCAGAGTTGCTTGGTTCAAGACTTCAAGAATTTAATCTTCTCCAACCAAACACCAAAGTTTCCCATTTCCGCCATCGCCATTTGCAGTTTTCATCATTTTACTTACAGGAAGAAAACGTTTGTTTCTGCCACGATATCAGTGGTCTGATGCAAGGGATTGGCTGTCGCTATGATCCAAAAGAATGGAGACTGTTCATTGACTCTAGTAAAGCTAGCCTTAAAGCTGTATTACTGCACAACGGCAATGAAAAACCTTCAATACCTGTAGCACATGCCACTGGCCTTAATGAGACTTATGAATCGATGAAACTGCTGCTAAGACTCATCAAATATAAGGACCACACATGGAATATTTGTGGCGACCTTAAAGTTGTATCATTACTTCTTGGGTTACAGTTGGGCTACACAAAGCATATGTGCTTTTTGTGTCTATGGAACAGCAGAGATGACAAGAACCACTACAAAAACATGATTGGCCATCTAGAACTGAACATGTTGTTGGTAAATACAATGTGAAACACCCAGCACTTATTGACCCTCAGAAAGTACATCTTCCACCACTTCACATTAAACTTGGCCTTATGAAAAATTTCGTGAAGGGTATGGATCATCAAGGTAGTGGTTTCCAATATTTAAAGGATAAATTCAAAGGAATATTGACAGATGCTAAGCTAGAAGCTGGAGTTTTCACTGGACCACAGATCCGCAGTGTCATCCACGACTCATCGTTTCCATCTAACCTAAATGAGAATGAACTAGGAGCATGGACATCTTTCGTTGAAGTTGTCAAAAATTTTCTTGGAAACCACAAAGCTGAAAACCACCGTAAACTCGTAGAAAACATGCTTAAATCTTATGAAATAATGGGATGCAGAATGTCTTTGAAAATTCATTTTTTACATTCTCATCTTGACTTCTTCCCGGCCAACCTTGGGGCTGTAAGTGACGAGCATGGTGAGCGCTTCCACTAACAGATCTCAGTTATGGAAAACAGATACCAAGGTAATTTCAACCCAAATATGATGGGAGATTATTGTTGGTTCCTGCAGAAGGAGAGCTCGTCATCCTACAAGCGACAAAGGAAGAGGACACACCAAAGTTTCACTTAAGAACAGGAATTTGCCTTTCAGTAGTAACAACAAAATACTAACGCGCTTTGGGTGGATGGTTGGGCGCAGGGGTGGTAACTCCGCCAGCGGAATTCCGCTGTCTGTCTTAAGCCAGAATAAAGGAGGAAAGACATCCCTGTTCACTAATTATTTAAGTATGCTTAACATAAAACGTGGCACGGAAAAGTAGCTTAGACGGCTTTCGTAATAGAAGCGGGTGAGAAAAAAAATGAAAAATAGGGGTTTTCGGTTACACAAAATCTGGACGTGATAGAGAAATTTTGATATCAGATCTGAAATCAGCATCACCGCTTTAGTAGGAATCAGTAGTTCACGTGTCTGTAACAAAAAAAAAGTTGAAATTTGTTGCCTAGTGTAATACTCGCATGAGGTAGAACGTCGACATTATGAAATTTGATTTGATTCATGTAACACCATTGTAAACCGTGAATATAAATAGCAAATGGTATAGAGTATAAAATTAATTTACAAAACATTAAATGGAACTGCGGCTACTTCTTTAAACAGAGTGAAATGAGTTAAAAATATATACTGTAATATGTCTCTTATTCTTCATGATGCTCAATATGGATGAACGTGGCGATATTTGTTCAAATGGAATTTTTTTTTAATTAAAATATTTGTACCAAAATAATTATGTATAAATTAGTTCTCTTTTTGTTAGTAAAATTTTCAGATTACTACAACTACTACTACCACTACTACTACTAATAATAATAATAACGGTAACGTGTTACAACCAGTGGTGGGCGCGGTACCAAAATTTGGGGGTGCGTTACGCGGTACTGCGGTACCTCAGCATGCCCAGTGCGTTACGCGGTACTGCGGTACTTTTTCAGGTCCCCCTGGTGCGTTCCGCGGTACTGCGGTACTGCACACAAGAACAACACAAGTAATAGCACATATTTTCAGAAATTGCATATCGGCGATTTCGCACCTGAACTTTCTGCCATAATGGCTAAAAATCGATCTTTGTCACAGAAATGTAACACACGTGCAACCGGCTCAAAAGCAAGCACTGCACTGAGGCGTTGTGATAGGATGGCAACGTAACATGTTCTGAACGAAAACTTAACGTGTCTAGAGTTAGGCTGATGCAACACACGCAGCATTCGTCTTACTGTACTCCTGTAATAAGGTTTACTTCAAAAAAAGTGTTAATTTTTTGAAAAGTCGTGTTTGTCGGTACCGCGGGAAATTTGAATGCGGTAGCGGTACTGCTGTACTTTCAGCGATCCTTTGCGGTACTGCGTTATGCGGTACCGGTTTGGTAGTGCGGTAGTACCGCAAGTGCCCAGCTTTGGTTACAACATCTGAAAAAATGCCTCTCTTCCTTGGTGGCAGGAGAACCTGTTAAAGAGAAAACTATTTTGAAGTACTTTAAAGTGTTTGGCTTTGAATTTAATGTGGAGAATGTAAGAGAATTTGAGTATCATTCGTATTATAATTGATATTTATTTTTTTCACAAATTAACAAAAGACGAACACGTTCAGATAATTTTAATAATTATTAAATAAAGTTCAGTACTTGAACCAACGTATGGTGCTTTCGTTCATTTCTCACCCCTATTTCAAGATAAAAATTAACATTAATTATCCTATGATGATGCACGAATTCTGTTACACCCTCTAACATATGTATGCTACATTTTTTATTACATTTCACCTCATTTATTATCTTGCATTAAAAATGAAGACACGTGTTACTTTGCGAAATAAAATTTTACGTCTCGAATTAATCATACCTGAGACTAAAGGAAAAACCTTACTGTATCCTCGCAGAATAACGTGTACAGTTAGTTACACGTGTAGCATATACAGTATATATATATATATATATATATATATATATATGAAAATTATTTCACGAAAGTAACACGTGAAAAATATTTATGATGAATAAAACCACGAAGGGGAAAGAAACACAAAGTGGTGCTCAAGCACTTTCGTCTAATGACATCCTCAGGAACACTGGAGTGAAAGAAGAGTTCAAGACAATATATAGGTTACAAAAATAAACATATATATATATATATATTATAGAAAAAAATTGTGGGAGGAGCAAACACATTTGTATGGAAAAATGACACTTATAGCACTTTGCCTGAAATTCAACATAAATTCAAATGGTAAACAGGTCACAAAAGAATAAAGAAATAAAAAGAAATATAAATATAAATTTGAAAAATTACAAAATAATGCCTTAGTGATATATACGTCACAGCCGAAATAACCATAAAGAAATAAACCAACAGATAAAAAACCAAAAATTGTAAAAATTATAAGTGGAGTCTACAAATTCAAGCTCAAAAGGAAAATTTTTACAATCAATTTAATAGATGATGCCAAATTGATATATATGTCACAAAGAAATAAAGAAATAAACCAAAAAAAATAAATTGAAAAATAAATTGTAAGAGGGGCACACAAATTTATAAGGGAAAAAAAAAAAAAAATTAACTACCAAAGGTTTTTTAGTTATTGTCTGAATCATGCATACTATGGTTACAAACGAATAAAAAAGTACAAGTAAATATAAATTGAAAAACAAAATGATGCCTAGATGATATATAAAGAACTATAAAAATATACACCACATATATAAGGTATATATACGAAATATAAACCCAATATATATATATATATATATATATAATATATATATATATATATATATATATACAGTATATGCATAAGGGACAAATTACCAACGGTTTTTATAATTAATGTCTGAAAGATCCGTTGGTCACAAAAGAATAAAGAAATAAAAATAAATATAAATTGGAAAAATTACAAATAATACAACTACACATGTACACCCGCATAACCAAATATATATACATATACATACATACAGGGGTTCGACAAAATAATATGAACACCCGCCGATTTCATTGGTTATCTTTACGGACTGCTCAGACAAAGTAAACGGTCAAATGACTGGCAAACCTATTTAAATGCGTAACAGAGAGTGTATACGTCATGTTATAACCCTCACGTTGTTTTTACAGATCTGAGTGAATTATGAATTATTTATCAGTTATGAAAGACCTGTCAGACTTCCAAAGAGGGCAAATTGTCGGAGCGCGGATGGCTGGTGCATCGATGACGAAAACCGCTCAGATGTTCAATGTATCCAGAGGAACTGTCTCTATGGTCATGTCTGCATACCAAAACCATGGAAAGACAAGCACCGACAAATGCAATAGTGGACGCAAGAAGAAGCTGTGTGATCGAGACCGCCGGGTGCTAAAGCGCATTGTGACAAAGAACCATAAGACCACAGCTCCAAAAGTGAATGCAGAACTTAACCAGCATCTTGCAAGCCCGGTATCGACCAGAACTGTACGTCGCGCGCTCCATGGAGCTGGATACCATGGGAGGGCTGCAATTGCCAAACCCTTCCTTTCGCACATCAACATTGAGCGGCGCAGAAAATGGTGTAATGACCATAAGAATTGGTCAATGGACCGGTGGAAGAATGTAGTCTACTCCGACGAATCCTCCTTTACGCTATTTCCATGTTCCGGTCGAGTTTACGTCTGGAGACAGCCTAAAGATGCTTATGACCCCGACTGCCTGACCCCAACCGTTAAGCATGGAGGCGGATCTGTGATGGTTTGGGCAGCAATATCGTGGAATACTCTTGGCCCAGCCGTAGTACTGCATGGTAGGGTTAACGCCCAGGTCTATCTGTCAATATTGGCTGACCAGGTCCATCCCATGGTCCAAACGCTGTTTCCCAATGGCGGCGCCGTCTTCCAGGATGATAATGCACCAATCCACACCGCTGGGGTCGTTAAAAACTGGTTTGAAGAGCATGTTAGTGACGTAGAACGCTTGGATTGGCCTCCACAATCCCCGGATCTTAACACTATCGAGCATCTGTGGTGTCAGTTGGAGCAGCAGGTCAGAAGCCGATTCCCACCGCCGGCGTCTTTGGCGGAACTGTAGCAGGGTTTGCTCGAAGAATGGCTCAGGATTTCTCTAGCCACTGTCCAAAAGCTGTATGAATCAATTCCCCGACGCATTGCAGCTGTTATTGCCGCTAAAGGAGGACCAACTCCATATTAAGAATAAAAACCGCCATTTATGAAGGTGTTCATATTATTTTGTCCAACCCCTGTATATAAAAATACATACATACATATTTTTTTTTTTTTTTTTTTTTTTTTTTTTTTAGTTCGGGAAGAACCGATTCGCCTCTATTTAAAGGGCATATCTCAGCGGAAAAACAAAGAAAAAGTGAGAGGAAAGACAGAGGAAAAAGAAAGGGTGGAGGGGACAGTCGAAGTGGAAAAAGACCAAGGATGACAAGGACTGCAGGGTCGAGCCCCATCATCCTTGGGTGCTAGGGCCGGGAGGGCGCACGTGAAACCTCCAGGAACAAGCACGTACAAACGAGCACAAAGAGCACTCAAGAGCACGAGCTTAGAACCCCCTTGCGGGGACATACATATATATATATATATATATATATACCTATACATATATATACATACATACATACACATACATACATACATATACATATATATAAGAAATACGCATACCACAATAAATTGAAAAATACAATTGTAAGAGAAACATACGGATTTATAAGGAAAAAAGAGACAAAAACAAATTTCACCAAAGGTTTAGCAAAAGAATAAAGAAATAAAAATAAATATAAATTGGAAAAATTACAAATAATACAACTAAACATGTACACCCGCATAACCAAATATATATACATGTACATACATATATAAATACATAAATACATATATATATACCTATACTGTACATATATATACATATATATACATACATACACATACATACATACATATACATATATATAAGAAATACGCATACAACAATAAATTGAAAAATAAAATTGTAAGAGAAACACAGATTTATAAGGCAAAAGAGACAAAAACAAATTTTTACCAAAGGTTTAGCAACCTGCCCTTTTTGTTTAAATCCATTCTGAAGGAATTCAGAGCAACGGGATCGAGTTGAAACAGACCTTTACTCATGTTAAAGTTATTTGTAAGTTGAATTATAGCAGACTCAAGAATATTTCTATTAACAATGTTGCTAGAGTGAAACAAAACTGATGCATTATTCCAATCAATACAATGGGATAACTCAGACAAATGGACAAAAAGGGCACTGGACAACTGTCGTTCTAACGGAATATTGATGCTGTTTTACACGCGTTTGCAAATCCTTTCCCGTCTGACCTATGTAAAAGGAATCACATTGCTTACACCCAATTTTATAGATAGTGCCTAAATTATTGGTAAGGCTATTTTTTACTATGATGTTTTTCACAATATTTTTATATGAAAAAACTACACTGATATCCAAAAGTTTAAGTACATTAGCAATGCCTAAGAAGCCCGGGAAAAATGGAAGTACTAAAATATTCTTTGACAAGGTGCGAGTGTTATTATTCACACGATAGAAGGTTCGTTTAGCCTTATTAAGACAAGATTCCATGAACGCAGATGGGTAACACAGCTCACTTCCAATACCGTTGATATTTTCCAATTCAGCATCAATGTATTCCGGACTGGCAATCCTAAGAGCGCGGAGAAACATTGAGGAAAACATGGCCTTCTTAATAGGGATGTCATGTCCAGAGTAAAAGTGTACGTAGGACAAATTGTTTGTTTTTTCCGATGGATACTAAACTTAAAACCTGGGCTATCCCTATGTACACGCACATCCAAAAACGGGATTGAGTTGTCTTGTTCCACTTCTAAAGTAAACTTAATGGAAGGGACTTGGTCATTTAACTGAAGGAGAAAGTCATCCACGTCACGATTCATGGGCCAGATACCCCAAATATCGTCGACGTACCGCAACCATGGGATGCCAACCCCCAGGATTCTCGGAATGTAAGTAATTTCAAAAAACTCCATATAAATATTGGAGAGAAGGGCGACAAAGGGTTGCCCATGGCCATCCCAAAAACTTGTTGATAATGCTCGCCATTGAAAGTGAATTTACAATCCTTGATACAAAGCTTAATAAGTTCCAAAACAGTGTGTGCAGGTAATGGCAGATCATAGTTATGTAATTCTGGGCGAGAAAGTCAAGCATATATATATGTATATGTATATATTCATCATATATATATATATATATATATATATATATATATATGTATATATTCATCATATATATATATATATATATATATATATGCACTAAAATCACAAAATAACACGTGACCTTATTAATAAGCAAACAACCACAGGGAAAAGGAAACACAAAGTCCGAGCGCTTTCGTGATATATTCACATTATCAAGGAGGAACAGAAAATAGACGGAGATTACAAAGTAAATGAGTTAAATAGACAAGCAAAAAATTCACAATCGGCACCTCAAATTAAAGGCCTTAAAGCCCTCCAAAGATTATTTCAATTGATAACATAATCTGTAAGCAGCTAAATTACTAAATATAAAAAAAAAAAAAGAAGTATACTGTATAGATGAAATTAGACAAAAAAAAACCAATACAGAGAACAAAAATTATTATAATGGTTATTAACACTAATATTTAATTAAAACAGGCAATTAATTGGCAAGAATTTAATGAAAAACAAATAGATAACGTAGATAACAAATAGATAACAGGAGAGAAGTAGTAGAAAGAAAATTGGAGGAATGGAGGAGGGCTTTTGAAGACAGAGGGTTGAAAATCAGCAGAAAGAAAACGGAGTACCTGAGGTTCTACGAAAATCAAGACTCAGAAATTAGTTTAGAGGGAGCGAGGTTAAAGAGAGTAAGTAAGTTTACGTACTTGGGATCGACAGTGGCTGAGGACGGTGAGCTGGACACAGAAATAACACACAGAGTGCAATCTGGTTGGAAAAATTGGAAGAAAGTTTCAGGGGTGTTGTGTGACCGAAGAATAGGCGCAAGGGTTAAGGGAAAGGTGTATAAGACTGTGGTAAGACCGGCTATGATGTACGGGGCTGAGTCTTGGGCTATAAAGAAAGATCATGAGAAAAGACTAGATGTAACGGAGATGAGAATGCTGAGATGGATGTGCGGAGTGACAAGGTTGGATAGAGTAAGGAATGAAAGGATAAGGGGCACAACAAAGGTTGGAGAAATCTCGAGGAAGATACAAGAAAGTAGACTGAAATGGTATGGACATGTGATGAGAGGGGACGAAGATTATGTGGGTAAGAGAACGATGAATATGGAGGTGTATGGCAGGAGAAAGAGAGGCAGACCGAAGCGAAGGTGGATGGAGAAGGTGAGGGACGATTTGAGGGAGAAGGGCTTGTCGGAGGAAGAAGCCCAGGACCGGGCTGTGTGGAGGAGGCTGGTCAGAAACGCCGACCCCGCATAGAGGCGGGAACGGGCGAAGAGAAAGAAGAAGAAGAATCTGTAGGCTGCTAAATTACTATACAAATGAAATTAGACAAAACACCAGTACAGAAAACAAAAATTATTATAATGGTTATTAACACTAATATTTCATTGAAGTAGGAAATTAAGAGGCCCGAAATTAATGAAAACAAAGGGAAAGTTGCCATCGTCTTACAGATTATTACAAAATTTCTACAAACAGTCTGGAAAAAAAAAATGTCTTCCCAAAAGCAACCCAGTTCAAAAGTCCAATAAACCCCCCAGCAACCAAAGATTATACACGAAAGAAATATTACAATTAAAATAGACACATAAGAATGTTAACAGTTCTTACAATAATATTTATTTATTTAACCAAGGCAAACCATTAAGGAGCAAGAATGCAGTTAAGAAAACAGTAGGCCCTTCGCCAGCTTTTTGACAATGCACGAATCTAATTTGTACAACCCAGGGCTAATATTAAGGACCAAATCCGCATTATTCTTCTTAATCACACTTGATTCCAATATATTTCTGCTAACAATAGATTTACTAAACCTTAATTTGGAAGCATTTTTCCAATCAATGGGATGATTAGTATCTCTTACGTGAATGAAAATGGCGTTAGATTCCTGGCCACTTCTTATACTGTATTGATGCTGTTTAATACGTAACTCAAGGGTCTTACCAGTTTGGCCAATGTAAAATTTATTACATATTGTGCAAGGGATTTTATATACACAACCATGTTCACTTAAAGGGGAGTTCTTAATCAATGAATTCTTAATTACATCTAAATTTTTGAACGCAATATTTACGTTAAAAGTCCTCAGCAGATTCGGCAGATCAAGGAAATTTTCTCTGAATGGTAACGCTAAAACATTTTTGTGTTATAAGGAATCTTATCCTATACTTCGTAGAAGGTTTTCTTTGCCATTTTTAAGGACTTATCTATGCAGTTCTTTGGGTATTTTAAATCAAAAGCAATTTTGTATATTTTACTAATTTCATCGTCAATGAACTCAGGGCTACAAATTCGTAGGCCTCTTAGAAACAAAGTAGAAAGAACGGATCGTTTTACATTAATGTGGTGATCAGAATAATAATGTATATAGGAACAATTATTAGTGGGTTTTCTGTAAATATTGTACTTAAACTTTTTTCCAGACCTATATATTAAAACATCTAAAAAAGGGATCGAAGAATCTTTTTCTATTTCAACTGTAAAATTGATAGAGGGAATTAAATTATTAAGTTTGGGTAAGAATTCATTGAGATTTAAAGTCACTGGCCAAAGACAAAGAACATCATCTACATATGTAAACCATGGAACATAATTTGGCAGAATCTTCCTTAATAACTTACTTTCAAAAAACTCAAATGGGGAGAGAGGGTTTCCCATCGCCATACCAAATTTCTGTCTAAAATATTCATTATTGAACACAAATTTTGAGTCTACTATGCGCAGCTTAATTAATTCTATAATTGTGGCCACAGGTAATGGCAAATTATGATTAACCGATTCTTCCGAAAGAAACGCTAATAGATCCTCCACCGGGACTCTTGTAAATAAAGCGGTAACATCAAAGCTTACCAATCTAAAATTGTAATTGACACTGATACTATTTAATTTTTCCACAAGGTCTACATTATTATTTATGTGTGATTGTGAAATTGTGCCAAGGAGAGGATTAAGAATGGAGACAAGCCATTTGGATAGCTTATATGAAATAGATCCTATAGAACTAACAATAGGCCTTGCCGGATTATTTGGCTTATGAGTTTTAATCAGGCCATACATATAAGGTAATGACGGTGAAGTACTCAAAAACTGTTTAAGTAACATTTCATTCCCCTTCAAAAGTTGTTTAATTTTCTTGTTAAATGCACTGTTCACAGTTTCAAGGGGATTGTTCCTTAATTTCGCGTAAGTGTCCGCATCATTCAAAAGATCATACATTTTTCCTAGATAAACGTCTTTATTGAGGATCACTAAGGCATTTGATTTATCAGCTTTGGTTATATGTAGATTCTGATCTTTTCTTAAAGCTTCATAAGAGTCGAAAAACCTCTGTGGACAATTTGGAATAGAGGGTTTAGACATGGCACTATATACTATACCTTTACAAATATTCACATCCTCTATAGGTAAATCATTATATTTTTCTAAATTACAGAAAGCCTTAGCTATTTCTACATAGTCCACCTCCTTTTTAGCTGCTGAAAAATTTATTCCATATCCAAGAGCCGTAACCATATTTTTATTTAACACTTTATCTGATAGATTTATCACAAATCCGGGGTTAGCATCCTTAGTCCAATCACTTCTTTCAATTAGAATTTGTAATTTAATATCCAGTTTCCTTTCCACTACAGTACATTCTCGTCTAAGTTTGTTATAACAATAGTCCAGTAACCAGTGGCGGTTCCTCATATGGGCAATATGGGCAGCCGCACAGGGCGGCATTTGTGGAGGGGCGGCATGAGCGCCTGCAAAAAAAATAAAAATAAAAATAAGAATAAATAAATAAAGAAATAAATAAAAATAAAAAAAAAATAAATAAATAATAAAAGATCAATGACTTTGCATCAAGGAAGGTAAGAAGAGTCAGGCTTTAGATGGCAGTTGTGCTGTGGTGCAATTTATTTTGTTTCTTGTTCAAAGTGTAGCATAATAATTACCCTCTCTTAAGTGTCTTATTCTATTTATGTGATAGAGCATTTGTACAATTTAGAAATTTGATTCTCTAGTTTATTTATGGCAGTTGTGCAATTTAATTTGTATTTTTCCTGTTCATAGTATCATAATTACATTCTCTTAAGTGAGTTATTCTATTTACGTGATGAAGGATTTGTAAAATTCAGAAATTTGAGTCTTTGTTTTGGTTCTGAAGTTCCAACAATTAGTCCAATAAAAAGTTATTTTGTGAAAGAGTTATGTCTGTCCTTTATTTTGGGGGGATTCGAATGTGTGTGTGTTGGCGAACAGGGGGGGGGGGCGCTGAAGGTGAGGTTCGCCCAGGGCGTCATGTAAGCTAGGACCGCCACTGCCAGTAACCGTTGTTTCCATTCAGGTGGAATTGCCATATCAAAACTATATCTTCTCGCCCTAGTAACTTTAAAAGTTTCTTCGACTTCAATCTTAGTAATTTCTATATGCTTCTGCAACACTATTCTCTGGAATTCATCGAAGGGGCGTTCTCTCAAATTCAAAAGTCTATTAGGGAGTAAAGAGGTGGGGAGAACTTGTTCAATTAGACATCTTCTTAGAAATATCAGGTGAACCTTTCGCTTGTGTGACTTAACTAAAGAAGAACAAAAAGTAGAAACAAACAGTGCTAGGCCAGGGAAGAGCAAAGAGAAGGTCTCGAAGTGGCGCGTGGTATCCATTATGCACTAAAATCACAAAATAACACGTGACCTTATAATAAGCAAACAACCACAGGGAAAAGGAAACACAAAGTCCGAGCGCTTTCGTGATATATTCACATTATCAAGGAGGAACAGAAAATAGACGGAGATTACAAAGTAAATGAGTTAAATAGACAAGCAAAAAATTCACAATCGGCACCTCAAATTACAAAATTACAAAAATTTCACACAGTACGTGTCCAAAAAAAAACTCAAAATAAAAATGGCGAAATTTTAGTAATTTTGCCAATTTTTAAAAACTTTGAGTTCAGTGTGCACAATTTAATTATAGCCGTACGATTACAAAAAATTCACACAGTACGTTTCACATAAATACGCAACTTTCCCGACCCCAAGCATTTTGAAATTAAAAAAAAAGTTTTTTTCACTCCACCCTACCGTGTATACACACACGAGTATATATATATATATATATATATATATATATATATATATATATATACACACACATTCTAACTGCAAAGAGAGACAGTATAATTAAAGAACGACGCTTGTTAGAAGAGTGTCCGCACAAGAAGAGGAGAGAAAACAAGTAATAAAATGCAGTTAAAATATATATATATATATATATATATATATATATATATATAACGTAAAGAACGACGCTTGTATAGGAGAATATTCCGCGCAAGATGAGAGAGAAAGAACGAAACAAATGAAAAAATGAGGTAACCACCCGGGAATCGAACCCGGGATCTTCTGATTGCCGGTCAGATATGATAACCATTACACCACGGGCCTCATTTTTTCATTTGTTTCGTTCTTTCTCTCTCATCTTGCGCGGAATATTCTCCTATACAAGCGTCGTTCTTTACGTTAATTATACTGCGTGTTTGCAGTTACAATGTATATAATGTACGGCATGCGGGAGGTGTCCCTTTGGGGCATTGGTTTCTGCGCGTATGTAGAAGAATTACGACATTTGTTTGAGTGAGGCCCGTGGTGTAATGGTTATCATATCTGACCGGCAATCGGAAGATCCCGGTTTCGATTCCCGGGTGGTTACCTCATTTTTTCATTTGTTTCGTTCTTTCTCTCTCATCTTGCGCGGAATATTCTCCTATACAAGCGTCGTTCTTTACGTTAATTATACTGCGTGTTTGCAGTTACAATGTATATATATACGGCATGAGAAGGTCCCCCCCTCAAAGAGCATTCGATTCCGCTCTTATGTAGGAGAATTACGAGTTCTGATTCTCGAGAGGCCCTTGGTGTAATGGTTAGTATGTCTGACCGGCAATCGGATGAACCTGGCTCGATTCCCGCGAGGTGCCTCATTTTTCATTACTTGTTTTCTCTCTTCTTGTGCAGACACTCTTCTAACAAGCGTCGTTCTTTACATACAGTATATATATATTAGTGATGTAGCGGATGTCATTTTTTTCACATCCGCGGATGCGGATGCGGATGCGGATGTCTACATTTTCGTTATTTTTTAGGATATATTCGAGATTTGTTGTGTTTAACGTTTATAATAAGTTATTATATAGAGAGAGCTGTAGCTATAATGTAGTATAATTGATTAATTGTACAATAATTGCTGTACTTTTCTCTGAACATATAAAATAATATCAAGCATCTAACTAATATAGAAATCAATTAGTGAATTCGTCTGCAAATAAATTCGTTATATTTTGTTGAGTTTCAGCCACAATTAGAAACCATAATTGTGTTACCAGGATGCGGGACGTGAACCCAACTCAAATGCACCCCACCGACCTCTTTCCCCAACCTCCACCCTTATAGAAAGAGATCTTTAATTAGCTTGATAACTATTTATATTAAGTTTAAAGTTTTATTAGGCATATTTATAAATGAGTAATTAAAATAAAGTAAACTAAGATGTTCATTGTTTAATGTTCAAACTTAATTATAGGAAGGTTATGCTTAAGGAACATTAATTTTTCTGCCTTTTCTGCTGCCAGTCTGTTTCTCTTTTCATCATATATTAATCCAGCACTGCTAAATAATCTCTCGCTTGGTACGTTTGTTGGAGGACAGGCTAAATGTTTTCTTGCAAGTTTACTCAAGTATGGATAGATATTCTGCATATTTTTCCACCAACTAATAGGATTGTCACATGCAGCCAGGCGTTTTTCTTGGTGATAGCTCTCGATCATTTTTACTACATCTTTTGACATCGCGTAGGTCTCGTCATTGCTGCTTGACTCAAGAAACTGAGAGACAGATTCTGTGATAGATTTGCTTGTTGAAGGTGTTGGTTCTGTCACTGAAACTTTTATTCTTTTGGTGGGTGGCGAAGCGACAGATTCAAGAGATTGAAGCTCTTCAACTGCTTTGCCAAGTGATGATTTAACTCGTTCTAATGTACTAGGTGAAAATAACTTAGCTTTGTAACGTGGATCTAAGTAGGTTGCAAGAGAGTAACTTCATACAAGAACAGCCTCTCGTCTTGTCGCTTGCATCACTTTTGCGCACAATGAACTAATTCTATTAATATAGTAGAATTTGATAATTTCCGCTTATTAATGACGTTTTATCTCAACGGTCCACATCCGCACGACATCCGCAGTCCAAAGTGCGGATGCGGATGCGAGAAAATGTGCGGATGTTCCGCGGATGCGGATGTGACTTACATCACTAGTTAATAGTAGAAAGCCCATTAAAAGACCGAAGCGGCGTTCTGCGGACTTCCGACGCGGACATCGCCAATGTGCTTAATGAGTACTTTGCGGGAGTGTTCACCAGGGAGGACACCCGCATCATCCCCGAGCCAGAAGTCAGGCACGAAGGTGCTGGCCTGGATAGTGTTCGATGTACCGCGACAGTCGTTGCCGATAGAATAGACAAACAGCGCGTTTAAGGCTCCTGGGCCAGACCAGTTTCTTCCCAGAGTGTTGCGGGAGGTGCGCGACCAGTTGGCTCCCTACCTGGCTACAGTTGTAGGTAAATTATTAGAGGGGATAATAGCGGATAGGATCGTTGACCATTTGGATCCCTACAAGCTGCTTAGGGACTCCCAACATGGGTTTAGACGGCATAGGTCGTGTCTCACCAACTTTCTTCAGTTTTTCCACGTCATGTTGGGTGAGTATGATAAGAGTAGGGCGATTGATATACTTTATCTCGACTTTCAGAAAGCCTTTGATAAGGTATCTCACCGCCGGGTAATGGCCAAAGTGCGCGCACTGGGTATCGGTGGGGAAGTAGGTAGGTGGATTGAAAACTGGCTGAAGAATAGGCGGCAGAGGGTTGTACAGTAATTAAAGGGGCTAGTTCGAGTTGGGCCTCGGTCACTAGCGGGGTTCCTCAGGGATCCGTTTTGGGGCCGCTGTTGTTTATCTTTTACATAAATGATATAGACGGTGGCATCGTCAGTCGGATCGCCAAATTCGCTGATGACACCAAGCTTGGGGCCAATGTTGGGACGCCGGAGGCGATCGAGCAACTGCGTGCGGACCTAGGTAGGATAGGAGAGTGGTCCGAAAAATGGGAAATGCCGTTTAACTTGGATAAATGCAAGGTGATGCACATTGGCTACGCCAATCCCAAGTCGGACTACTCGATGTTGGGGAGTAATATCGAGGCGACTGATTTGGAAAAGGACTTGGGTGTGCTAATTAGCAGCGACCTTAAGTTTACGAAACAGTGCGTAGAGGTGGAAAAGAAAGCCCAGAAGCTGTTGGGTTATATCAGGAGGCAATTTCAGTTTCGGAACAAGGAGATCGTGCTCTCTCTGTACAATTCCCTGGTTCGGCCGCATCAGGAGTATGCAGTGCAGTTCTGGTCGCCCACCCTCAGGAAAGATATTGAGAGGCTTGAGCGAGTGCAGGTGAGGGCCACAAAGTTAATCCCGTCCGTTAGGCATATGGGCTACAATCGACGGTTACACGCCCTGAACTTGTTTTCGCTGGAAACTCGGAGGCTGCGCGGTCAACTGATCGAGGTTTTCAAGTTCTTACGCGGGTTCAACGATGTCGATTTTAGAAGTATGTTTAGTTTAAATGATAACCCAACTCGAAACAATGGTTGGAAGTTGGATTTGAAACGGTTTAGGACTAGTGTGTGTGGGAATTACTTTACGTATAAGATCTGTGACACATGGAACAGGTTACCTTCGGAAGTTGTGAACAGTTCCTCTGTGGATCAGTTCAAGAAAAGGGTAGACGAAATCTTGCACACTATTTGAGTGTGTAAAGACATTTAGGACCTCAGTCTGCGGAAATTTCTTTTCCTATAAAATAGTTAATATCTGGAACCAACTTCCCTCAGAGATTGTTTCCAGTCAAAGTGTAAATGTGTTTAAAAATAGGCTAGACAAAGTACAAAATACTGTCATAGTTTAAGACTAAAACATAAGAAAACTCTGCAGGAGATCGCTTGCACGGTGTCTCTGTGAGCAAGCTAAATATAGCTATTTATATATTCTCCACTTTCCTGTAAAATGTCCTTGGCTACTTTTCCAGGGTCAAGGTATTTTCTTCAACCTTTTTCCGTACATGCCTCTGGCAGGGAGGGAGCGAGGGTGGGGAGAGAGCCTTCTACTTTTCTATCCAGTTTTCTACTACTGCTAGGATAGTTGAAAGAAAAATAAACTTTTACAAAATTTTCCCTGGCACCCTTTGCCATTGGTACCTCCTCGGTATGGGCCGCAAGGCCTTTTGAGGTACTTCTTTTCCTTGTAACTCCTTGTAACTCTCTCTCTCTCTCTCTGCTGGGTATCGGTGGGGAAATAGGTAGGTGGATTGAAAACTGGCTGAGGAAAAGGCGGCAGAGGGTGGTAATTAAAGGGGCTAGATCGGGTTGGGCCTCGGTCACTAGTGGGGTTCCTCAGGGTTCCGTTTTGGGGCCACTGTTGTTTATAATTTACATAAATGATATCGACGGTGGCATCGTCAGTCGGATCGCCAAATTCGCTGATGACACCAAGCTTGGGGCCAATGTTGGGACGCCCGAAGCGATCGAGGAACTGCGTGCGGACCTAGGTAGGATAGGAGAGTGGTCCGAAAAATGGCAAATACCGTTTAACTTGGGTAAATGCAAAGTGATGCACATTGGCTACGCCAATCCCAAGTCGGACTACTCGATGTTGGGTAGTAATATCGAGGTGACTGATTTAGAAAAGACTTGGGTGTGCTAATTAGGAGCGACCTTAAGTTTACGAAACAGTGTGTAGAGGTGGAAAAGAAAGCCCAGAAACTATTGGGTTATATCAGGAGGCAATTTCAGTTTCGGAACAAGGAGAGTGTGCTCTCACTGTACAATTCCCTTGTTCGGCCGCACCTGGAGTAATGGAGTATGCTGTGCAGTTCTGGTCGCCCACCCTCAGGAAAGATATTGAGAGGCTGGAGCGAGTGCAGGCGAGGGCCACAAAGTTAATCCCTTCCGTTAGGCATATGGGCTACAATCGACGGTTACGCGCCCTGAACTTGTTTTCGCTTGAAACTCGGAGGCTGCGCGGTCAACTGATCGAGGTTTTCAAGCTCTTACGCGGGTTCAACGATGTCGATTTTAGAAGTATGTTTAGTTTAAATGATAACCCAACTCGAAACAATGGTTGGAAGTTGGATTTGAAACGGTTTAGGACTAGTGTGTGTGGGAATTACTTTACGTATAAGATCTGTGACACATGGAACAGGTTACCTTCGGAAGTTGTGAACAGTTCCTCTGTGGATCAGTTCAAGAAAAGGGTAGACGAAATCTTGCACACTATTTGAGTGTGTAAAGACATTTAGGACCTCAGTCTGCGGAAATTTCTTTTCCTATAAAATAGTTAATATCTGGAACCAACTTCCCTCAGAGATTGTTTCCAGTCAAAGTGTAAATGTGTTTAAAAATAGGCTAGACAAAGTACAAAATACTGTCATAGTTTAAGACTAAAACATAAGAAAACTCTGCAGGAGATCGCTTGCACGGTGTCTCTGTGAGCAAGCTAAATATAGAGCTATTTATATATTCTCCACTTTCCTGTAAAATGTCCTTGGCTACTTTTCCAGGGTCAAGGTATTTTCTTCAACCTTTTTCCGTACATGCCTCTGGCAGGGAGGGAGCGGAGGGTGGGGAGAGAGCCTTCTACTTTTCTATCCAGTTTTCTACTACTGCTAGGATAGTTGAAAGAAAAATAAACTTTTACAAAATTTTCCCTGGCACCCTTTGCCATTGGTACCTCCTCGGTATGGGCCGCAAGGCCTTTTGAGGTCCTTCTTTTCCTTGTAACTCCTTGTAACTCTCTCTCTCTCTCTCTGCTGGGTATCGGTGGGGAAATAGGTAGGTGGATTGAAAACTGGCTGAGGAATAGGCGGCAGAGGGTGGTAATTAAAGGGGCTAGATCGGGTTGGGCCTCGGTCACTAGTGGGGTTCCTCAGGGTTCCGTTTTGGGGCCACTGTTGTTTATCATTTACATAAATGATATCGACGGTGGCATCGTCAGTCGGATCGCCAAATTCGCTGATGACACCAAGCTTGGGGCCAATGTTGGGACGCCCGAAGCGATCGAGGAACTGCGTGCGGACCTAGGTAGGATAGGAGAGTGGTCCGAAAAATGGCAAATGCCGTTTAACTTGGGTAAATGCAAAGTGATGCACATTGGCTACGCCAATCCCAAGTCGGACTGCTCGATGTTGGGTAGTAATATCGAGGTGACTGATTAGAAAAGGACTTGGGTGTGCTAATTAGGAGTGACCTTAAGTTTACGAAACAGTGTGTAGAGGTGGAAAAGAAAGCCCAGAAACTATTGGGTTATATCAGGAGGCAATTTCAGTTTCGGAACAAGGAGATTGTGCTCTCACTGTACATTGTAGGGCGGATCGAAAATGAGGTTTTTAAACGTTTTTTCGAAATTCAAATATGGCTAGTGCGGAAAATATGTGGGTGCTATAGATAATGTCTGTGCATAAATATTAGTCCTGCGAAATTATATCTTCAGGTGCCACAAAGCCGTCGAAAAAAGTGAAATATAATGATTTTCTTATATTCTGCATTAGTACAATAACTGAAACTTACTTGTTATTATTATATATTAAGTGTTCCAATTATGAAAATAGTTACTGAATTACGCAGCTCTTAGTTTATTTAGATCAATGTTCTTTTGATTAATGATCTAAATAATCCAGAACTCACCACGAGGAGGTGGCTGCGTGTCGAGCTCCACCCATGCCCTCCCAACCACCCATCCTTGCGCATGTTTTTTTCTATTAACGTTTTATTTAAACTTTATATTCAGCTTTACTTTCGAATGATGGCATTTTTTTACGTGACTGAAGTGTTGATCTTATGAAGCCATCTCGCGCGTTCAATCCAAATACTTTTGATGATGCTTCAGTCACTAATTTTACCATTCTTTCTACTACTTGTGTATGACAAGGGAATTTCTCGAATGGAGGGGTACTCTTGTTTTCTATGAATTCTTCAATCTCATTTTCTGTCAGGTGTCTTGTCACAGGTGGTTCAGTGACAATGCATTTTTGCCAATTAATTAAATCAGTATAATCAGTAGCTTCAAATTGAATAACAGGTACTGTGAAACGCCTCACAACTTTTTCCTTGTTTGTTTGCTTGCTTTCTTTATTCGCCTCCACGCTAATTCTCTTATGGCGCTGCGGTCATCATGAATCATTGATGCTAGAATATTTTCTGGATTTGCAAAAAATGCATTTCTTTGTATGACAGGTTTTACAATATCCTTTACTTCGTCATTCAGTGTTCTTGTTAGTTCAATAGTTTTGAAAACATGTTTTGAGCCATTGACAAAAGACGTACTTTGCTTAATAGAAAACCACATTGAGATGTAGACCTTCATTATAAAAGAAGCAATGTTCATGAGGTTCTCAGATGGACTTACAGTTGAAACGTATAGACGAAGCAAACGATTTGCTGTAGTCAGCCATCGTGAATGTGCCATTTTGCCTGGACTACGATGAGCAAATCTGGAGAGCAATATCCCTTTGTTATGGCCTGATGAATATCAATTAGATATTTTTGGTCGGTGCTAAGATCTTCACAGTCTACAGTTGGTTCCTCAGCATCAATCCTTTCAAACTCGACAATAGGAAGACTCTCACAGTTCTCTAATTCCCTGCCAATAGGACCGGTGAATCCGCGGGGGCCAGATGTTTTTCCATCCAGCTTTGCAACTAAATGGCGTAATGGCAATTCTTTGGCATGGAGCTGGCACACTAAATGTTGAACTGGCTTCTTCAGCTTCAATTCTATAAGCCTTATAACGCCTCCCTTTTCTCCAGTGTTGACTGCTGCACCATCGCATCCAATGGCAACAAGGTTTTCCAGGTTCATGTCATTATTTCCAATATACTCAAACATTCCTTTACATATTTCTTCAGCTGATCCAGAATTCACAGAATAATGGCCCAAATAATCTGAACCAGGTTCTCTCACTAAAGTGATATGTTCTTCTGTTACCTTCTTCTGATATACTTTGGACTCTTTTTTTTCTTG
This sequence comes from Bathynomus jamesi, assembly GCA_023014485.1. Lineage (NCBI taxonomy): Eukaryota > Metazoa > Arthropoda > Malacostraca > Isopoda > Cirolanidae > Bathynomus > Bathynomus jamesi. Next base: position 146,516 of record JAJOZX010005779.1, on the reverse strand, counting down.
GAAGAGTGTAGAATCTTTTCGACCATCAAAATAGATTCCTCTGATTGGGACCTGATTTTGATCTTTCATAATTTCTGATCTCTTCTTTTGTCTTTCTCTTCTGATTTTACTCCTATCCACTACTTCAGATGTATTGTCAATAGAAACTTCTCCAATATCTTGCAATACTGCACTAACAATGAATGCTGCAGCTCGATCTGAAACTGCAGTCCTGTCACAAGCAGTAGCCACTGAAGGTAGATTTGTAGTTTTCCTTTTCTTGAATAATTGTTCTTCAGGTTGTTCGAGCTTTCTCTTCGAGCTAACTGGCTCTGGAAATGTATCGTCTGATATTTCACCAGATTCACTTTCACTATTTGATGTCGATGATGATAATTCATATTGTATCCTGCAATTTCTCCTGTGAAGATTCTTTGGTGAGCCTCACAGCTTCTTTTTGCTTTCTTAGCAACGTAGATGCTTTTTTCTTTGAGAGTGTAATATCTACTCTATCAATAAACAGTTTTCTTTCACTCCTTTGATCTAAGAGGAACGTCACTTCTTCCTTTGGAACCGTTTTTTCTTTGGGACAAGAACATTGTGTTAGTACTTTGCACTTGCACGCTGCAATGTCAAAAAGTTTCGTGTGTGCTTCTTTTTTGAACATATCAATCTTTGCTTTGTAAGCTTCAGAATTTTTTCTGCTTTGGTATGGCTTCATAATGACACGATACTTTTCGTGGTAGCTTCTGAACATTGTTTCAATTCGCCTGTCTGACAGAATTGGGACGGAAGCACTTTCCCAAATTGTTTTCAATTTATCAACAACTTGTTCTAATATTTGAGATATTGAAGGATCTTTATTAGTATTCTGTTTCAAATCGTTTCTTACAAACAAGTAATATTTAAAAACTCCTTCGTATGTAGGAAGATTCCTGTGCCACAAATCTTCCCCCATACCAAACATGGGGCACTCAGTTGAGGCCCTGGTTGATTTTGCACAAACTCGAGACATTTTGAAAGTATACAAATCTGAAAAAGAAAGAGCTAATATCAATTATACGTTAATTTCAGTTAATAGTACATGGCAAACTTAGGGCAACACAATACAGAAATTCAAAATATATAAGAAATATAGTTTAGACTATCTGAGTAACGCCAACAACAGAACACCCACCTGCTACGAGAGCGACAGCTACACTGAACCGAGGTACTCACGTGACAGCTGAGTGAGCTGACTATAGAAAACTGTTTTTAGGGAATAGGAACTTTTTTTAAAGGTTGACTGAGCTATTTTTATACAAGTGTGAATAAATTCTTGTCTGCAAAGCAGACAGGATCCAGGTCCCAAAGCTGGATCCTGTCTGCTTTGCAGATAGCTGGTGAGGGAAACTATATTTATGGGATCTCTTTGCGAGAGACCCGTTGCCCACGTCGGGCTAACATCATGAAAAAGAAAAACTATCGTATTTGTCATTTACCATTACTTATTCGGACTATAGTGGATTTAATTTTCCCAGAAGAGTTCCTTGTTCCATGCACGGTCTGTGTTTAACATATAATTTTCTCAGGGAACCATTCTGAGTTTGTGTATATTAAACGGACGTGTTACGTGCCTTGAAAAGTGGACGCTCAATGTCCCGGTTGAGGTTTAAGTTTTGTTTTTTTGGCTAAAAATACAATAGTTACCCCCTTTTTCTTTGATTTATTCAATCCGACGTGAATGCAACGAGTCTTTTACTTATATAGAGGTTCTGAATGTAGGGGGTCTAGGCTTGCTTTAAACCCTAGATCCATGTCCCAAAGCTGGATCCTGTCTGCTTTGCAGATAGCTGGTGAGGGAAGCTATATTTATGGGATCTCTTTGCGAGAGACCCGTTGCCCACGTCGGGCTAACATCATGAAAAAGAAAAACTATGGTATTTGTCATTTACCATTACTTATTCGGACTATAGTGGATTTAATTTTCCCAGAAGAGTTCCTTGTTCCATGCACGGTCTGTGTTTAACATATATATTATATATATATATATATATATATATATATATATATATATATAAGAAAATAATTTTAATACAGAAATATTTATATGTAAAGTTTTATATATTTAATATTTTTTAATAAATAGAAGCTAAGTAAGTTAACAAAGAGAATTAAATTTACTTTAGTTGTATCTTAATTCTGATTGGGGGAAATTATAAACAAATAGAAAACGACAATTTCACGGAGACTTTGATATTACAATAAATTCGTAAATCATGTTGAAACTTGAAATCAAACTTTATATATATAGCAACTTTTTATATATATAGCAACATCTTAGCAACTTTTGGGGGCCATGGGCAGGCTAAGACTTAGGGACCCAAAACATACATTAAAAACAACAAATATTTAGACTTCCTAAATCTATATAATATAATAAGAGAGCTGTCCGTCTGTCCGTCTGTCCGTCACACTTTCAGAAATTGTGAGAAAAAAATTCAGAAATTGTAAAAAAAATTCAGAAATTGTATTACGGGCGGCAATGTGAAGCTCAAGATTTTCATGACTGTGTTCTTTTCTGTAGTTTAGCAATGGGGGAAGGGTGGGGGTGGGGGTAATGGGGGATGGGTGGGGGTAATGGGGGAGGGGGTTAGCCCCCAAGTTGTATGAATGGGGGTGAGGAGGTTTTGGGAGATACCAGATTCAGAAATGTTGACACAATGAAGCTCAAGATTTTCATGACTGTGTTCTTTTCTGTAGTTTAGCAATGGGGGAAGGGTGGGGGTGGGGGTAATGGGGGATGGGTGGGGTAATGGGGAGGGGTGGGGGTAATGGGGGAGCGGGTTAGCCCCCAAGTTGTATGAATGGGGGTGAGGAGGTTTTGGGAGATACCAGATTCAGAAATGTTGACACAATGTGAAGCTCAAAATTTTCACGGCTGGGTTCTTTTTTCGTAGTTTAGCCTGTCTAACCGTCAGCGAAGCGGCGGGAACTGTACTAGTTTTTATTAAATTCATCATTTTTAGAGCCACTAGGATGTTGGGGCTTTGAACAACTGCGAATTCTCTCTGAGCATGTTTGAAGAATCACTTTACAGATTTTCATGAATCTACTCACCAGAATTAGTAGCAGAAGTTGTACATTGACTCTTATTGGCTTCATCAAACTCAGTCTTGTGCTTGTTGATAAGGCGACTCCTCAGGTTCGATGTAGAGAAGGTACTTGCGCTTGTTCCTCCACGAGAGACAGAGACACGGCACAAATTGCAGATCGCCTGTTTTCCATTAGTGCTTGAAGCAGTGAAGAACTTCCACACAATGCTTGGCATTGTCACTCTCACTAAAGCAAAAGCAAATAAATTTATACCAGTAGTTAATAAATTTACAAAAAAATTATTACACACTGTTGAACTGATTCACAACTTGCGAAATCAGGAAATGACGCCGCGATGGTTAAAATTTCTAGAAACGTCGGGATAAATCGCGAACACACACTTAACTTCTCGAGCAGCTGGGAAGTTTCTATTTGGAAAACGCCCTCTTTTTTTTATTCTTAGAAACAAAAAAATACAACTACCGGTCGAAGCATAATATATATATGTATATATATCGTAAAGAACGACGCTTGTATAGGAGAATATTCCGCGCAAGATGAAGAGAGAGAACGAAACAAATGAAAAAATGAGGTAACCACCCGGGAATCGAACCCGGGATCTTCCGATTGCCGGTCAGATATGATAACCATTACACCACGGGCCTTACTCGAACAAATGCCGTAATTCCCCTACATACGCGCAGAAACCAATGCCCCGAGGGGGCACCTCCGCATGCCGTACATTATATACATTTTAACTGCAAACACGCAGTATAATTAACGTAAAGAACGACGCTTGTATAGGAGAATATTCCGCGCAAGATGAGGAGAGAGAACGAAACAAATGAAAAAATGAGGTAACCACCCGGGAATCGAACCCGGGATCTTCCGATTGCCGGTCAGATATGATAACAATTACACCACGGGCCTTACTCGAACAAATGCCGTAATTCCCCTACATACGCGCAGAAACCAATGCCCCAAGGGGGCACCTCCCGCATGCCGTACATTATATACATTTTAACTGCAAACACGCAGTATAATTAACGTAAAGAACGACGCTTGTATAGGAGAATATTCCGCGCAAGATGAGGAGAGAGAACGAAACAAATGAAAAAATGAGGTAACCACCCGGGAATCGAACCCGGGATCTTCCGATTGCCGGTCAGATATGATAACCATTACACCACGGGCCTCACTCGAACAAATGCCGTAATTCCCCTACATACGCGCAGAAACCAATGCCCCAAGGGGGCATCTCCCGCATGCCGTACATTATATGCATTTTAACTGCAAACACGCAATATAATTAACGTAAAGAACGACGCTTGTATAGGAGAATATTCCGCGCCAGATGTTGAGAGAGAACGAAACAAATGAAAAAATGAGGTAACCACCCGGGAATCGAACCCGGGATCTTCCGATTGCCGGTCAGATATGATAACCATTACACCACGGGCCTCACTCGAACAAATGTCGTAATTCCCCTACATACGCGCAGAAACCAATGCCCCAAGGGGGCACCTCCCGCATGCCATACATTTTAACTGCAAACACGCAGTATAATTAACGTAAAGAACGACGCTTGTATAGGAGAATATTCCGCGCAAGATGAGGAGAGAGAACGAAACAAATGAAAATATGAGGTAACCACCCGGGAATCGAACCCGGGATCTTCCGATTGCCGGTCAGATATGATAACCATTACACCACGGGCCTCACTCGAACAAATGTCGTAATTCCCCTACATACGCGCAGAAACCAATGCCCCAAGGGGGCACCTCCCGCATGCCGTACATTATATGCATTTTAACTGCAAACACGCAATATAATTAACGTAAAGAACGACGCTTGTATAGGAGAATATTCCGCGCCAGATGAGGAGAGAGAACGAAACAAATGAAAAAAATGAGGTAACCACCCTTGGGGGCATTGGTTTCTGCGCGTATGTAGGGGAATTACGGCATTTGTTCGAGTGAGGCCCGTGGTGTAATGGTTATATATATATATATATATAGAGAGAGAGAGAGAGAGAGAGAGAGAGAGAGAGAGAGAGAAGGGGGGGAGGCAAGTGTCACCAATTTATAGTCACCGTATTTATGGATTGTGGTATTTATAATTTTGGTCGGTTGCAGATATAATTATTGGAATAGTTAATTAGTCTGTAAAAAAGTCACAAGATACTGTCGTACAAATTAAACAAGGAAAAGGAATAGGCTGTCAGGATTTTCCTCTAATGAACAAAAGTAAATTATCAAAATTATTAACATAGTACGGTACCTACAGCAAAGAAAATGCACTTGATTATAGATCAGCGTTCAGTTACTATTGCTTGAAATTCCAGAATTAAATGTTTACAGTGGACAATGCACAAAAATAATTGGAAGATAAATTAAATTATTTATTGTACGATAACGCACGAAAGAAATTCTGAGTCCTTTAAACGTGAAAAGCGAAAGCGAGTCAAGTGGAAACGGGCTTACCCGGTTTCGGCCAAAAAGAGATACATTACCTATCGCAAACCGGAGAAATGACTGGTTATATATACAGTAGGGGTCTGAGATGACTGACGGCAACTCCTTTTCTGTACCCTCCTACTTTCTCTATACTCACTTTCATTACAAATTTGAATGTTGCGTATATGTACGCAATGACCTAACTTGCTCTCGTATTCCCGAACTCGAATCTTCCCAATTCTACATCCTCTCGTTACGGCTTACTGACTATCCAAAACTCTTTGACTGCCTCACATCAAAAGTGGAACACATTTTATCCCATTCTCTAACACTACGGCGAAGAGAGAGAGATTGAAGACAATCAATAAGAAGCGGGGAATTGATGAGCAAAAAAAAAACCTTTGATTCCATCCGCTCAAGGAGAGCTGTGTCGGTTAAGCAACTGCACACATGAGAAACGTACTTCATAGAGGGGCGGACAAAACCTCTGTACAGAGACAGAACTGAGTGGGGGTGAAAAAAACTGCGGAGCCGGTACAGCACACCTAACCTCTTAGAAGCTGTTTTACAAAGAATGTATATGTGATCTTTCCAGGAAAGATGAAGGGAAAATGAATCACCAAGAATGTTAAGAGAAGAGGAAGGATTGAGTTGTATTGTTGAAGATAAGGGGATAGTGGTGTGGAAGACTGTGACAAGTAGACAGATGAAAGAACCGAGTTTTTTTCGTTGCCTTGTGATCTTTCGAGAATTTTACTTTCTTTTTTAGCTGTTTCGATAAATGCTATCCCGATATCTAATGTAATTGAGGCGTCGCCTTCCGTAGGCGTCTTATTGCCACCGTGGAAATTTAGAGGAAACGCGATGTGAAGATATTAAAAATAAATGATAAGATTTGGCCGCTTTTTTTTCTCCATAAGGAATTAAAGATATTACAGTTCCTTAACGGTCTTAAGCAATAAATATACCATCGCATTCAGGACACATTTGGCTACATTTTTGCGGCCATAAAAGAAAAATGCATTGTAGCGGCGATAAGGCGCATGCAGGAAGGAGGGACAAAGAACGAATGCCTGCAAAAGCGCCCTCCCCCAATAGAAGAAGAGAGCCAAACTTAAGGGCCAGGGTTTTCGAGATGCCTGGACACTCTGCGTTTCAAAAATTGGAGGTCATAGACAGGAGGCAAAATGGATTGAGGAAGATTGTTCCAGAGTTGACCGGTTGAGTAGATGAAAGATTGAAAATACCGATTAACCCTTGCGTTAGAAAGTTGGACAGAAAAGGAATGAAAAAGTGTCGAAAGTCTGGTGCCGCGTGCTCTCCTTAAAGGAGAAGACATGCAGTTGCAGTTAGAGAGTTCAGAAGAGCAGTGTCCGTTATAATAGCGATAGTAAAGGGAGAGTGGAGCAACACTGCGGCGAAGAAAGAGAGATTGAAGATAGTCAGTAAGAGGTGGGGAATTGATGAGACGAAAAGCCCTTGCTTTCACCCGGTCAAGTACGGCTGTATTGGTTGAGACACTCCATACATGAGAAACGTACTCCACACAGGGCCGGATTTATGACTGTGGGGGCCCCTGGGCTGGGCAGACTGGTAATCGTACTGTTACTGGTGACGGGTTACCAGTTACTGGCCGCTAGTTACTAGAATAATTACAGATACAAGGTACATGTATTTTGGACCAGATTCATGAAATACATTTATAAATGTGTAGAGGCCGACCGGAAATCCCTTCCTCGCCGTTCTCAATCAGTTATGGATTCGAAACAAAGGCTGTACACGTGGGCAGGAAACAGGCCCACAGAGGAAACAGACTTTGAGGTATATAAAAATGCAGCCTATAAAATGGAGCTTCTTTCTCAAATCACTCTCACTTGCCATTTTCTCGTTTTGGTCGTTACGTCTCTCTCTCAGCACCTTCGTCAGTAGCACCACTCGTGAGGCCAGCGGCCCGCTGTTCCTTCAAGGCTTCAGTTGGTCATACACGAAGTCTATCATCAAGTACGGCGCTCTACAATTTCATCCTGCAAGAAGCAACATCACTGCTGCAGGCGCTTTCGTTGGCCCCTTTTCAACAAGTCTCTACCGGTCCTCAGCACTCATCCTCTCGCCGGTAAGGCCAGTCCGCCTGCAGAAGCAAACCTTCGAAACCCAGCGCCGTTCGACCTCAGCCGGCCCAAGTCTCTCAAGCAACACCTCAACAATACACGAAGCGAATCAACACTTAAGGCGACATCCTTCTGGCCCTGGCTTCACTCATCCTTCACCACAATTCGATCGGCGTCCGTTCAACAAGTATCTCAACAGACCCTCAGCACATCCTCCTCCACGTAGGCCCTCAGAGCGTCGCGGTAAGCCTCTTGTCGGCTCTCACTCGGTCTACAGTGTTTTGTTACGTCGTGCTTCCACAAGCAATCGCGTAGGCCCTAAAAGTGTCTTCAATACCGTTTCAAACTAACTCTCCGTATAAGATCGCAGGAGGCCTATTCAAGTGCTGTACCAATACCATAATTTTGTAGCACTCTGTTAGTGTGCTCATTCGTATAACTTACTTATTTTGCATCCGATTGTTTATGTGCTCTTTTTGCAGTTCATTCTTACCGACCTAATCCATTTACTATACCAACCGTACTTGCATTATTTCAGTTATCAATAGGCTTCATTACTTATTCTGTGTCACCTCGGCTTATCTCATTAGCCTACCTGAATTAGTGTACTTACTTAACAATTAGACTGTATAACCATTCCTTACTGCTAAGAATCAGTCATCTTTAGCATAGTATAAATGCCGTTATATAATTGTTAATCACTATAAATACCGTTATTGAATTGTTAATCACTGTGAACAAATAAATGATTTATTTTCCTAATTAAACACAAAACAACAAAGTAATTTCTCTCTCCTTATTAAATATTTTTTGTTGGGCTGTAGGCCAAGCTGGTGACCCTAATTATTCATTTCAATTTAATTCAGTAATTATAGTAAGCCTACTTTCTTAGCTACCTCAAACTGGTGATCCGTAGGCCACTATAAATGTTTGTACATTGCGTAACATAATTAACACTGGCAATCTGGCCTACGACATGGAAAGATAAATGTGAAAGCAAGGATATCTTGTCTAATATAGAAAAAAATTAAGAATTTTAGCTCGCTAGTTAGCTAGTTAGTACACTTTAACAAATAAATTGCGAATTTAAAATTTTTGGTACATACTAAACACTGATACCCTTTTCTGGTATAAAAACAAAATATTACATAAAAATTTTCTAAATATAATGCTAATTACTCACATTTGTATTTTATAGGTTACGAGATTTATTCTGTGAACCGGATTTTGTTTGTATGTACACTACACCGCTTTTGGCTAGATTAAACCGCATGTTCCACAAAAAATTATATATTGGATATATCTGGCAAAATGTTACATCACAGAAGGGTTGCAAGGAGATTCAATAAAGCTTGATGAGAAATTTATTAATAAATTTTTATTTATCAATTATTTATTTTATTTATCAATTAATCAATTTCCATAATCGTTTGATTTTGATTTTGATTTTGAGTCGGACCTATTACAAATACCAAAACAAATATTTTTAACAATTTTGTGGGGGAGGTGGCTTTTTGTGGAGGCCCTGGGCAGCTGCTCAGTCTGTCCTGCCATAAATCCTGCCCTGATTCCATACAGTGGCGGACAACCCTGTACAGAAACAGCAACTGAGTGGGGGTGAAGAAACTGAGGAGGCGATACAGCACACCTAACCTATTCCAAGTTGTTTTGGAAAGAGAGTATATGTGATCTTTCCAGGAAAAATCACGAGAAAAGGAAACGCCAAGAATGTTAAAAGAATTGGAAGGATTGAGTGGTGTATTGCTGAAGGTAAGGGGATAGTAGTGTGGAAGATTGTGACGAGTAGACAGATGAAGAACCTGAGTTTTTGAGGCATTGAAAGCCACAAGGTTTTCTCTCCCCCAGTCAGAGATAGCAGAAAGATCAGACGTCAGGTGTACCACAGTGTCCTACGCGAATCATAGAGTGACTGTTGAGAAGGACGCTTTGGGAAGCGGGTGGAGAAGTGAAGAGTGGAATCATCGGCATAGGAATGAATAGGACAGGAAGTGCGACTTAAAAGATTATTGAAATAAAAGGAAAAGAGTGGGGGGGGGGACAGGAAAGAATCCTGATGAACATCACTGTTAATAATTTTAGGAGAAGAACAGTGGCCATCTACAACCGCAGCTATAGATCGGCCAGATAGGAAATTAGAGAGGAAGTCACAGATAGAAGGAGGGCAGTTTGAAAATTAAAGATTTGTGCCAGACTCCACCAAAAGCTTTTGATATTTCTAGCGCAATAGCAAAAGTTTAACCGAAATCCCGAAAGGAGGATGACCAAGGGTAAGAGAGATATGCAAGAAGATCGCCAGTAGACCGTCCCTTGCGGAACCCATATTGACGATTTGAAAGGAGATTATGAGAAGAGAGGTGTTTAAGAATCTTCCTATTAACGATAGTTTCAAAAACTTTAGAAAGGCAAGATATCAAAGCAATTGGACGATAGTTGGAGGGTTTAGAGTGGTCACTCTTCTTTGGGACAGGCTGAATGAAAGCAAACTCCTAGCAGGAACTAAAAATACCAGATGAAAGACAAAGAAGAGAGTTTACCGAGGCAGGGTGTTAGCACAGAGGCACAGTTCTTGCGAACAACAGGAGGGATCCCATTAGCACCCTACGACTTCCAAGAGTTGAGCCCAGATAGGGCAGAAAAAACATGTTTAGAAGAGATTCTAATTTTTTAGACATACTAATAAAGTCAGAGGGAAGAAGAGATGAAGGAACAGCACCGGAAACGTCCAGGGTTGATTGTAAGCGAAAGTCTGAGTGAAGAATTCAGCTTTGTCAGGAGAAGAGACGGCAGCTAAGCCGTTGGAATAGAAAAGAGAAGGGAAAGAAGTAAAATTGTTGGAGAGGTTTATGGCTATGTACCAGAAAGAGCGAGAAGAATTAGAAGTGGTGTTAGAAAATCTAGAAGAGGAAGAACCATTGTTGTCCCAAGGCGATATGATGACTAAGCTGATTGATGCAGCATTGCTTGTATATATTAAGTTAAGGTGTATATATATCCATCTCATAATTGTAAGGTTAGTGAAAAATTCACTTAATTTAGAGCTAGCATTTTTGGGCTCTTGTGGCATCATTGTTTGGGCACTCTGGTGGCATCATTTTGGGGCGCTGCGCGTCCTTTCTACTCGTTTGTGGAATGCCGTACTGCCGTACTTACAGGGTGTGGTCTTATAGAGAGCTCTCTTGCAATTCAGTTTGGTTGTTTAGATACAAGATTGTTGCATCGTGCAATAGTCCAGGTTGCGTTGTTGTTGCAAGGTTGAGAAAGAAGACCATAAATAGTGCCCCTTTTGTTTTTATCTTAAATTCATGCAACTGAGGCCTAAGGTAGGCCCACATCGAGTCAGCAACCCTGAGGTAGGACCTAATAGGACCTCAAGTCCGTAAGTTTTTAATTTTAGCTTAACTTGGGCTGTAGGTAGAACTGGCCCTTTAGAACTTGGCCGTTCACGGCTCAGCTGGGATTTTGAACCCAACAAATAAATAAAATAACATGGTCCTTCAGAACCGGATTCTAGCCCAAGACTGAGTCAGTGACTATTTTTCGGCAAAGTTCTGATTGTGCAAATTGTAGCCCAAGTTAGGCCTAGACGGGTTGAGCATTACTGAGTTAAGGTCCCAGGGTAGAAAGTTTGGTCGCCCAATTGCGAAACTTGGCCACTCGTCTGTCGTTGTTTTTGGCCTACATTTTTACCGGTTTGGTTAATTTTGGTTTATTATTGAATTAAGGTCCCAGGGTAGAAAGTTTGGTCGCCCAATTGCGAAACTTGGCCATTTGTCTGCCGTTGTTTTTGGCCTACATTTTTACCGGTTTGGTTAATTTTGGTTTATTATTCGTAGGCGAAGGTTGCAGACTTCGGTACGCCAGTTACTTGGGTGGAAAATTTGGTATTCCATAATGGTGGTTGGTTAGTACCCCACCCAGCAATTCAGTTTATTTGAAAAAGGCAAAATTTGCGTTTGATCAGTTTGGTTAAGTATTTCTGCCAATTCAGCTCATTTGGCATTGAGCCCAATTGTTGTTTGCATTGAAGATGAGTGCATCTGAATTGAACAAGTTTAAAAAAAGGAGAAGCGCCTACAAAGGTCTAATTACAAAGGTCATTGTCACTATAGATTCTGCCATAGAGCAAGAGGATTTAAGCTTAGTGACTGCGCAGCTTTCCATATTAGAAACTAAAAAGGTTGCTCTAAGTGAAGTAAATGTTAAAATTGAGGCTCTTATAGAAGAGGATGAAATAGAAAATAACATAATTTACTTTGAAGAGATTATTGATGATATAATTAAAGTAGGCCACCGAGCAAAAGAGTTTAGCAGCTCATACAGTTAGAGACCAGGTCTCATAATGAAACACAACACTCAACAAATGGTGTTTGTGAAGTTAAGGTTAACAGATCTGCAGTTCAATTACCGAGGCTTGTACTCAAAACATTTTCTGGGAGTATTCAGGAATGGCAAGGATGGGCAGACAGTTTTCAATCAGCTGTTCATTCTAGTCAAGTGTTAAGTGCGGTGGAGAAGTTTAATTATTTGCAGTCCCTCTTGGAAGGGGAGGCAGCAAAGACAATAGCAGGATTAGCATTAACAGAGGCTAATTATAATGTGGCTTGGGATATATTAAAGAAACGGTTTGGTAAGCCAGAGATCTTAATTAAAAGCCACCTCCGTGAACTTTTAGCTATACCTCCTGTTAATAATCCTAATAGTGTCAAGGAGTTACGGCAGTTATATGATGAATTTGAAGTTAGAACTAGGTCCCTGGACAACTTGGGTGTAGGAATGGAAAGGTATGGTATAATGTTGGTTACTATACTGGAGTCTAAATTGCCTAGCTCAATTTCGCTTGAATTAAGTAGGGGACACTCTACAGAACATGTGTACATCCCCCTTCAGCAGATGTTAAGTCTTTTAGGCACAGAATTAGCAAGACGAGAGGGAATTGAGTTTGCACAGTGCGATGTTAAACAAGGGGACAAAGGCAGGCACAGCACCAAAGTTTCTACAAAAAGGAATAGCCCAGGTACAGTGTCAGCTCTACATGCATCCTCTGAGAATAAATTAAAGGGAATCAAGGAATGCATATTTTGCGAAGGCAACCACAAGTCATATAAATGTGAGGTGGCTGAGGCTTTACCTTTTGAGGAGAGAAAGGACAGGGTAACTAAGTCCACAGCATGTTTTAAATGTTTTTTGAAAGGTCACAGAGCAAGGTTTTGTAAGTTTAAAATTTTGTGCAAAAAATGTCATGGTAGGCATCAGCCATTATTGTGTGAAAACACTCCTAGTAGGCCTATCCCAGAAGTAGAGACATCAGTGGCACATGCCACTGCTATGCAAGGGAGTAAAAGTAAAGGGGGATTATTGCAAATAACTGCAGCCTTATTAATTGGGAATGAGGGAGAAGCTACTGTAAGAGTGTTGTTTGATAGTGGTAGCCAGTGTAGCTTTATTAAGACCAGAATTTCCAGAAAATTGAAGTTTAAAGAACTTAAGAGGGAAAATTTAAGAATTTCTGGGTTTGGGGGTTCCGTTCAAAACCGAACCAAATTTAAGAAGGTAGAAGTTCTGGTTAAGGGGTTGTTACCGCAAAGTCCCACTATCAAGGTCCAAGTTGTAGAGATTGAGGAACTTTGTGCTCCAGTCACTACTTGTTTAGATATGGCATGTGTCGAAGAATTGCAAGTTAAAGGAATTAATTTGGGCAATAATAAGTTTGAAGGAACAGAAGATATTAGTCTTTTGATTGGAGCTGACTATTATTGGGACTTCATCACTGGTAATATTGTCCGCACATCTCGAGGCCCGGTAGCTATTGAAAGTAAGCTAGGCTGGATGCTACATGGTAGCTATTGCAATGAAATGGAAGTTAAGGCTCTTTTTGTTAAGATTGAGGAGAACAGCCATGGTTTGGAAAGGCATTTGAAAGCGTTTTGGGAACTTGAATCCATTGGCATAAAAGACAAACAGGCAAGTACAGTGAACAATGATGTTTTAGAGCAATTTGAAAAAGGGATTGGGTTTAGAGATGGTTGCTATGAAGTTGGCCTCCCTTGGAAGGATTCTTGCAAACCCGGTTCAAACCTTCAGCTAGCTAATCGGAGGTTGGAGATTTCACTGTACAGGCTAAGAAAAAATGAGGAGTTGTTAATTGAATACAATGAGGCCATCCTAAGCTATGTAAGGGAGGGCTATGCTGAAAGGGTGCAAGGTGAGCTGGTGAGCCAGGAGGCACATTATCTGCCACACCATGCAGTGGTACGGCGAGACAAAACTACCACCAAACTGAGGGTAGTTTTTGATGGCTCAGCCAAGGACAAAGGTGGTGTGTCCTTGAATGACTGTTTGGATGCTGGGCCAAATTTAAATGCAGATTTATTTTCCTTGTTACTGAGATTCAGGTTCGGTAGAGTAGCATTGACTGCAGATGTGAAGCAAGCCTTTTTGCGGATAAAGTTAAAACCAGAGGACAGAGATGCAGTAAGGTATCTGTGGGTGGATACGAAAGACTTGTTGGAAAATGAACCTAAGGTTCAAGCATATAGAATGAAGTCAGTGTTGTTTGGCCTCAGCTCTAGTCCATTTCTGTTGGCAGCTACTATGCAGTACCATTTTAAGAAATATTCTGAAGTCTATCCTAACACTATTGAACACATAAGGAAAAACTTTTATGTTGATGATTTGCTGTGTTCCGTGGATAATACAGAAATGGCTAAACAGATATTCATGGAGGCTAGAGCTATAATGAGGGAGGCTGGCATGGAGCTTAGAAAATGGCAGACCAATCATTCTCAATTACAAGAGTTTATGAGTCAGTCCTGTGTAGTACCTGATGCAGCAGAAAGTATTGAGGATTCTGGTATTAAGGAGTTGTGGGCAATAGACGCAAAGGTGCTAGGCATTGTTTGGCAGCAAGATGATGATTTGTTTACCTTCAATGGGAAATCTTTAGTAGAGCTGGCTGAGAATGAGACAAGGTGGACAAAACGTACAGCTCTTAGTTCCTGGCTCCATTTGTGATAAAGTCAAAAATTTGGTTTCAGAGCCTCTGGGAGATTGGACATGGTTGGGACCAAGAGTTACCTGATCATATGGTGGTAAGGTGGAAATATTGGTTCAAAGAATTGGCACATCTTAGAGACATTGAAATCCCAAGATGGTACTTTGGAGAGTTGAACAATAGTCCAGACAATTTGGAGCTGCACATCTTTTGTGATGCAAGTGAGGAAGCCTATGCAACTTGTATTTATATAAGAGGCGCATTGCAAGAGGAAGTAAGTTGCAGGTTGGTTGCTGCGAAGAGCAGAGTAGCACCTTTGAAAAGGCTTTCTGTTCCAAGGTTGGAATTGATGGGTGCAGTTATTGCTAGTTGGCTTGCAGTTACAGTGCAAAAGTCTTTGGCCCTCTATGAAATTCCAAGCTATTATTGGACAGACTCCACTATAGTTTGGCACTGGTTAAGAAGCCAGGCAAGGAAATGGAAACCATTTGTTGCCAATAGGGTGGAGGAAATTCAAGCGCACACAGATCCCAAGCAATGGAAGCATTGTCCAGGCACCCAAAACCCCGCTGATTTACCAACACGAGGAATTTCAGTGAAAGATCTTGCACAGTCAAGTTTGTGGTGGAATGGGCCAGAGTGGCTAAAACTTGGAAGTGAAAACTGGCCTTCTAATCAACCTATTGTAGGCAGTGGTGTAGTGCTAAATAAAGAAGTGAGGGAACGCATTTTGAGTGTTACTCAGATGCGGGGGGGGGGGACAATGGCGAGCGCGGCGAGCCCATACAGCTGGGTCCGGGGGCACTGTAAGCCCCCCGGGGAAATCTTTTGAAATCTGACCAATTTCAGGGATATTTTGAGGTCATATGCACTGGATATTAGGATATATTCCAAGGTTGAAGATGCAGTATTTCCAGTGTCATTAGATATACGACATCCAGTACGATCAATAAAAATAGCTAACAACTGGAATGATTAACTAAAAAAAGTTAACAACTGGTACGCCGTGGTGACTGTTTCACCAGATCTTTACAGGCTAGCATTGCCTCAGTCGAAGCTAAAAGAAATGAAACAGTTAATGATTCTTTCTCATATTTCTTCTAGGGGTGGGAATTAAAATTTCATGACGTTAGAGATTTGTAAGTTCGGATTTATTTGAAATAGTGAGGGAACGCCGTTCCGTCTACCAAAAAAAGTAAGGGAACGCCGTTCCCACGCGTTCCCACAGCACTACACCACTGATTGTAGGAGAATGCCAGGCTGAAGAAGCATGGGTGAGTGAGGTGAGAAAATGCACTGTGAACAGTTGTCACGTTATGCAACAGGACCCCATATTGAGGCTTGAGGACATTAGCAGTCTGAAAAGGTTGTTAAGAGTGACAGCATGGGTATATAGATTTACCAACAATATTAAGGGAGAAACAAGAAGGGAAGGAATTCTGAACAGTAAGGAGATTCAGCAAGCCAGGAAATACTGGGTGGTATATGTGCAGAAGGAAAAATTTGGTGAAGAGAGGGAATTGCTCACCAGCCGTCCATTACAGGTTCTACCAACACATTCTGCTCTCAAGGGTTTGGATGTGTTTTTGGATCAGGATTTATTGAGAGTAGGAGGTAGACTACAGTTTTCTGGGCTTCCCGAGGAGAAAAGACATCCAATTTTGCTACCTTCTGGGGGGCACTTTGTGGACCTTTTGATCCTGGATACTCATCATAAGCTGTTACATGCTGGAGTTAGAGAAGTGATAATAGAGATCAGACAACAGTTTTGGATTCCCCAAATTAGACAAGTAGTAAAAAAGGTCTTGCATAAATGTGTGGTTTGCAAGCGTTGGAGTGCAAAGCCTTATTATGAAAAGGTGGCTCCACTTCCAAGAGAACGGTGTGTCTATACTGCCCCATTTGATGTAGTGGGAGTAGACTTCGCAGGTCCAGTCTATGTGTATGAGCAAGGGGAGTCTAACAAAGGTTATATATGTCTTTTCACATGTGCTACCACCAGAGCAATCCATTTGGAGTTGGTAAGCAACTTAAGTAATGATGTATTTCTTTTGGCCTTTAACCCTTTACTGCCCAAACGGACGAATTTGTAACCTATCAAATAATCGCTCTCATAACTTAACCCTACAAAAAATTCGGACGGTAAAGGGTTAAAAGGTTTGTGAACAGAAGGGGTTTCCCAAATAAAATCATATCGGATAATGCAAAAACCTTCAAAAAGGCTGCAAAGGAACTCCAAGAAGTTTGGTCTTTGCTAAAAGAGGAAGGATTCCAATCCTACCTTTCACACCAAGGGGTACAGTGGTAGTTTATTGTTGAAAGAGCACCATGGTGGGGAGGATTTTGGGAAAGGCTAGTGAGAAGTGTAAAGTGTCCATTAAAGAAACTTTTAGCTAATGCTCATTTGAGCAAAGAAGAATTCTGCACTGTTTTATGTGAAGTAGAAGCGATGGTGAACAGTAGGCCTATCACTTTTGTTTATAACAGTATGCAGGATGCAGAGCCATTGACACCAAATCATTTTCTTTGTGGTAAACGATTAACATCAAGCCCCAGTGTGCCAGAAGACTTTCAGCCTATCCAAAGCACTCAAGGAGAGTTAACCAGACGGTTCAGGTACCTTGAAGAGCTAGCTACAAGATCAGTTATGGAAGAGGTGGCAGATGGAATACTTGCCAGAACTCAATTATTACCCATCAGGCAAGGTAAAGGGCTCCAATGCAAATTGTATCAAGGTGGGAGAAGTGGTAATGATTGGGGATGAAAGACCAAGGCAATGCTGGAAGCTTGGCATAATTGAAGAGTTGTTTGTTGGCAAAGACAATTTAGTTAGGTCTGCACTGGTAAAGACTTCAGGAGGAAAGCTAAAGAGACCTATACAAAAACTCTATGCTTTAGAAATCAGCAAAAACACAGATAGTCAAGATGAAACATTTGAGTTACAGCCTCATGGAGAAGGCTTGGCTAACCTTGCAGAAGGTAATGACAACAATGCCTCTTCGGTGGGGAGTGTTAGAAAATCTAGAAGAGGAAGAACCATTGTTGTCCCAAGGCGATATGATGACTAAGCTGATTGATGCAGCATTGCTTGTATATATTAAGTTAAGGTGTATATATATCCATCTCATAATTGTAAGGTTAGTGAAAAATTCATTTAATTTAGAGCTAGCATTTTTGGGCTCTTGTGGCATCATTGTTTGGGCACTCTGGTGGCATCATTTTGGGGCGCTGCGCGTCCTTTCTACTCGTTTGTGGAATGCCGTACTTACAGGGTGTGGTCTTATAGAGAGCTCTCTTGCAATTCAGTTTGGTTGTTTAGATACAAGATTGTTGCATCGTGCAATAGTCCAGGTTGCGTTGTTGTTGCAAGGTTGAGAAAGAAGACCATAAATAGTGCCCCTTTTGTTTTTATCTTAAATTCATGCAACTGAGGCCTAAGGTAGGCCCACATCGAGTCAGCAACCCTGAGGTAGGACCTAATAGGACCTCAAGTCCGTAAGTTTTTAATTTTAGCTTAACTTGGGCTGTAGGTAGAACTGGTCCTTTAGAACTTGGCCGTTCACGGCTCAGCTGGGATTTTGAACCCAACAAATAAATAAAATAACAAGTGGATATGTTTTCAGATTTTTGCCTGATGATGAATTTTTTTGGCGAGTCGAACAGATTTTGCACAATTTTGGGCAGAAATATAAGCTAAGTGAGAGTCAGAAGTTGGATGGCGACAATACCCTCTGAAAGGCACCTCTCTGTTGCGGATGCATTGGAACAAGCAAAATAAACCAAGATTTTTTGCATTAGTAGTCAGAGTAATAGAATATGGAATGTACTCCTCCATGCCCGAGAGAATCACCTCCGTGATCCGCTCAGCGACCATGGAAGCAGTCATCAAAGCAGTCGTCAAAGGTACCGCCACTTGAGAGGATCCAAAGGCTGAACTGGAACGATAGGACAGGAAGCAGATATAAATAAGTTTGTGGTCGGAGGAGCCCAACGGAGAAAAAAGTTTGACAGAGTAACAAGAAGGATGAGTGGTGGGAAATAAATCCATAATGTTGGGCCTATCTCGAAAGCGATCAGGGATATGAGTAGGGTGCTGTACAATCTGCTCTTGGTCATTCAGGATAGAGAAGCTGCAAGCTAGTTCACCAGGGGTGTTAGTGAAATGGAAGGAAAGCCAAAGGTGGTGGTGGTGAACATTGAACTCACCTAAAATGGAGATTTCAGGGAAAGGAGAGTAGGATATAATGTATTGATAGATCGTCACTCGTCAGTGATTTAATTTCAGGTCATTATTCTAGTATTCTATGATTCATTCATTTGTGTATTGTTTTTTATATGCATTTGTTTATTTATTTATTTATCTATTTATTTTATTATTTATTAATTTGTTAGACAAATTAATAAATAATAAAATAAATAAATAATCTTAATACACTTTCTTGTGACGTTTGATTTATTTTCGATTTTCACGACCTCGTATGTATACTTTTTTACTTTTTTAATGTCTAGCTACGACCATGTAATGAGCTAGCTCTTCCTCT
The DNA here is from genome assembly GCA_023014485.1 of Bathynomus jamesi. NCBI lineage: Eukaryota > Metazoa > Arthropoda > Malacostraca > Isopoda > Cirolanidae > Bathynomus > Bathynomus jamesi. The sequence goes on along the minus strand of JAJOZX010005779.1, from coordinate 127,345 downwards.
TCTAGATTTCCAACACTCCCCACTGAAGAGGCATGACTAATCGGCTAATATAATTAATCATCCAAATATACTACATATATCTAATGAGTCTACATGTTACACGAACTAGTCCCATGCTTAACTATTAATTACAAATTTATTTACAATTTCTATTTACCAAAACGACTTATTCATGGCATAGGCTATTGGGAATTTATTGACCATTTTATTTTTTTAAATAAAACAAAAAATTGTCCACTATTATATATATATATATATATATATATATATATATATATATATATATTACATGTGTGTGTTGTGTGTGTTAGTTACCCAATGAAATAAATTATTTCTATCAATTCGTTTTCTATGTTGCTTTTGAAGCATAACTAATTTCATCAGACAAATTTTTGTTTTTGTTCTTCTCGTAAACATTACTGAATGAGCTATGTTAAGTCTGAGCTGGACATTTTATTATGCTATGCCATTGTAGAGTTTTAAAAGCTTTTATATTGCATTACGCAGAGTTTAGTTTATATCAGTCGGTATATTTTCATGGAAAAAGATTATTTCCTAGATTTTTCTATTATTTCAACGCTGCGTGCCTGGCTCTTTATCTCTTCTCTTTAATTTTTGAAATCATTCTTCTGTTTTTTTTGTTTTTGTTGCATAACATCTTAGATTTAATGACATGAAAGTCGTTAACAAATGATATAAATACACGTATCATTTGTCAAAAGAACTTTCTGTTCTCTATAGCGAATCAGTTTCCTTCCTCAAGAAAGAAAAAATCGTGGCTTGACAGTGTTTAGAAGAAAATTAAAACATAATAAAAAGATATAAATAAAATAAAATAGCATTCTAATGCGTTTATGTGTGTGTATTTAATTTTACCTATTTTATTCTGTATAGTGAATGATTATATTACGAATAGTTGCTAGGCCTATTTCTGGCCTATTTCTTATACAACTGTGAGCCGAAATTCTAAGTTGTCATAAACACGTCACAAACTCATTATTCTGGAATGTACATTTTCTCTATCTCTTACTGATTAAGTTTATGTGATCTTTGACGGTGTCTAAATATTGTACAAACATCGTATTTTTCCCACCGATATGCGATGAATGATTTGTTCCTTTAATCATTCAACATATCTATGGAAAACTGATGAGTGGGTAGTTGGGAGGTAACGAAAATGGTTCACTGAGTAGGTAGGTAGTTAATCTAACAATTATTAAATTCCTTTTATGTCAATAACTGGGTGGATGAAACCAATTGGTTGCTCACCAGAGTTATTCTCCACACTAGTATTTATATACTGTGTGACAAGAGCGTGCTCGGTAATAGATATACATTATCGATCAACCAACCGAGGAAAAAACCAACACGACGCTGGTGGAAAAAGCCCCGCGAAAAGGAGAACAAAGGAGAACGAAAACGAGGAACGGGGGCGAGAGGACGGAACTGGGGAAGGGACAAGAACAGACAACGAAAAAGATCCCCATCAGCAAGTACGCTCTTAATAAACAAACAAGACGGGAAAAGGGACTCTCTAATAACTAGCAGAAAGTGACTAATTGTGTTTTTAGCCCAGTTTAGGTAGATTCATTAAATTAAGCTGGGTCAGACAACTTAGGCCTACATTGTGGCCTAAGACCCAGCATCAACTCATAGCTTAACAAAGGTAAAGGTAGATTGCCCTAACCTAGTTTGGTGAGGAATCCTACTGTGGACCTCAATTTATCTGCCCGCTCTGGACCATTTCCGGAATCTCTAGGCTGACCCTCTAGGCTAGACTTGATCTACTCTATAGTTAGACTGGAGAAATAAGGGGTAGGTTAATTGTGGACCAATTCATACAGAGCATTTTTCACATTGGTGGTCCGTGTGTGGGGAATTTACAAACCTTAACCTTACTTAACAAAAATTGCAGAATTAGGCTAAATGGTCTAGCCTAAGCCTAACCTAATCAAGCCTAATTAGGTCTACAACCTAGGGCCTAACTAGGAAACATTTACATTTAAGGAGTCTCATTCTCTTATAAGCTTAGACCTGAGTGACACATAAGTACTTGGGGGGGATTAAACCAAATTTAAACTTGACTGTTTTGTCTGTGCTCTCTCTTCTCTGGTAATTTCTTCTTGTCCTCTATTTCATTACGATCCCCAGTTAAACAACATTAGTGAACAAGCATTTAAAATGCATACAACTCCAAGCATCCAATTCTTCTTTTAAGGAAGAATCACTCAACAGACTTTTTCAACAGGCACATGCATTCCTTGCAATCTGTGTGTATATATATGTACACTGTATATATACACTGTACTCTTTACATGTGCCACAAATACACTCAACCTATCTGAACATAAGCAAGGATTGCATGGGTTACTCAAAAGGGTCTTATGGCCTACTTTGGCCATAGCCCAAACACTGAACCTTGGTCTTATGGCCTACTTTGGCCATAGCCCAAACACTGAACCTTGGTCTTATGGCCTACTTTGGCCATAGCCCAAACACTGAACCTTGGTCTTATGGCCTACTTTGGCCATAGCCCAAACACTGAACCTTGGTCTTATGGCCTACTGTGGCCATAGCCCAAACACTGAACCTTGGTCTTATGGCCTACTGTGGCCATGAGCCAAACAATAAAGGTCTTATGGCCTACCTTGGCCATGGGCCAAACAATAAGGGCCTTATGGCCTACCTTGGCCATGGGCCAAACAATAAAGGTCTTATGGCCTACCTTGGCCATGGGCCAAACAATAAAGGTCTTATGGCCTACCTTGGCCATGGGCCAAACAATAAAGGTCTTATGGCCTACCTTGGCCATGGGCCAAACAAAGGTCTTATGGCCTACCTTGGCCATGGGCCAAACAATAAAGGTCTTATGGCCTACCTTGGCTATGGGCCAAACAATAAGGGTCATATGGCCTACCTTGGCCATGGGCCAAATAACAATTGAACCTTGGTCTTATGGCCTACCTTGGCCATGGGCCAAACAATAAGGGTCTTATGGCCTACCTTGGCCATGGGCCAAATAACAATTGAACCTTGGTCTTATGGCCTACCTTGGCCATGGGCCAAACAATAAGGGTCTTATGGCCTACCTTGGCTATGGGCCAAACAATAAAGGTCTTATGGCCTACCTTGGCCATGGGCCAAACAATAAAGGTCTTATGGCCTACCTTGGCCATAGGGAAAACTATTACTTTGGACTTAATGAATAGTGAGGGTAGCACCACTCCAGTGAGATGTCTTATAGACTGTTGTTCTCAACAAACATTTGTTTCGCAAAATGTAGTTAATAAATTGGGTTTGACACCAAACCCGAATGAACAAAAACTCAATATTGCATCCTTTGTTAAGGATAACTCGGACAAAAATAGCTATAAGACAATTGACCTGGAACTACATTTTGAAAATAAATTAGAGAAAATTGAAGCAGTTATTATTTCTAAAGTAGGACAAAACAAACTGGTTATACCCAAACTAGAACAAACCATAAATCATTTGGGAAAACACTACAAAATAGCTGATAGACATATCACTAACAACACAGTAGCTAACACTGAAATGTTAATGGGGGCAGATTATATTAATCTTATTCATAAGGGCATAGTGAAGATAGGTAATGGTATAGCTATTCAGACTCCATCAGGGATAGCCCCTTTGGGTGACCTATCCAAATACAACCTAGACCTAAACCAAAATAGTTCATGACTAACAAATACTATGTGCCTCAACTCAGTCCTACATAACACCTGTAAGAATAGCAACACTTTGAATAATATTATATCAACTGAGAACATTAATTCATCACTATCAAATGAAACTCTGGATGAGGCAATTCAAACTTTATGGTTGCTAGAATCTGTGGGTATACATGACACAAATCAAACTTCAGAAGATCAGTTAATAGTAGAAAGATTTGAAGACACCATTCAGTGCAAAGACAATAGTTATTTTATTGAGTTACCTTGGAAAATAAATTGTCCAACTTTAAGAGACAATCTCAAAGTAGCTAAAGGACATTTATATAAAGTAATGAAAAAACTCAAACAAGATAATAATATTCAAATATATAATGATGTCTTCAAAGAACAGCTACAGAAAGGCTTCATTGAAGAAGTAACAAATAACCCTTTTAAAAAAGATGGTTGTCATTATTTAACCCACAGGGGGGTTTATCGACAAGATGCCCCAACAACAAAACTCAGAGTAGTATATAACTGTAGCCTCAAAGACAGTGATAAACACAGTTTGAATGATTGCCTGATTGAGGGTCCTAATCTCATTTCTGACCTTGTGAAGATCTTACTGAGGTTCAGGTTGGATAAATATGCCGTACAAAGTGACATTTCAAAGGCATTTTTGAGAATAAATCTTAAAAATGAATATGATAAGAACCAACTTAGGTTCTTATGGTTCAAGGATCCATTTGATTTGAATAAAGGGTTCATAACCTATAGATTTAATGTTGTGTTGTTTGGAGCCAATTGCTCACCTAGCCTATTAGCATTGACAATTGGACATCATTTGAACCAGTTTAATAACTCTTTAACATTGAACTTCCTTAAGGAACATTTTTACGTAGACAATCTAATAGGCTCAACAACAACAAAATCTGAATTATCTGAAGTCTATGAACACTCTCAAAACATTATGCAACAAGGTAACTTTGAACTTAGAGAGTGGATTTCAAATGATGAGGATTTAAACAAAAAGATTTTAAAGGATAATAATGGTCTTACTGAGCCATCAGACAGAGTTAAAACTTTAGGTATGAACTGGTATTTGGATGCAACTTCTAACAGTCATGATTCAATCTGTACTAAAGGTTTTAAACTTGATGAGGAAGCAAATACTAAAAGACAAATATTATCAGAGGCTTCCAAAATTTTTGATCCTATGGGTCTATTCCTGCCTTCAACAATAAAATCAAAGATTCTCCTCCAAGAAATTTGGAGGACAAATGTTGGGTGGGATGATCCAATAACAAATGAAAATCAAAAATCTTGGAAGAAGTTAGCTGCTGATTTAACAAAAGTGCAGAACATTAAAATTCAAAGGTGCTGTGGGTTTAGGGATAAGCCCCAGAGACTTCATGTGTTTGCTGATGCAAGCACACAAGCTTATGGGTGCTGTTCGTATCTTGTAAGTCCTACAGAAAGTCATCTAATTTATGCAAAAGGGAAAGTTGCACCTCTCAAACCTACCCAAACCATACCTCAATTGGAACTATTGGCTGCTGCATTAGCCATTAAAACCATTTCATTGCTTAAGGATGCTTACCATGATGTGAACATAACTGATATCCACATCTGGCTTGACAGTCAGATTTGTCTTGCCTGGATACGGAATGATAGCATTAATAGTAAGAATATCTTTGTAAGAAATAGGCTAAAAGAAATAGCTGAAGCTAATGAAAGCCTACAAGTAAACTTTCACTATGTTCCAACTAAACAAAATCCAGCAGACTTTCTGACCAGAGGTTTATCCTACAAGTTGTTGAAGTCAAACAAAACTTGGTTTATGGGACCTAAGTGGTTCTGTAATACAGACCAATGGCCTGTGGAACAAGTTAACTTGACATTAAATTTAATCTTTTCAAATGAAATGGTTGAACCAATCACTAATTATGAACGTTATTCTGACTTCAGTTTTATCCTACAAGTTGTTGAAGTCAAACAAAACTTGGTTTATGGGACCTAAGTGGTTCTGTAATACAGACCAATGGCCTGTGGAACAAGTTAACTTGACATTAAATTTAATCTTTTCAAATGAAAAGGTTGAACCAATCACTAATTATGAACGTTATTCTGACTTCAGTAAACTTGTCAGGGTCACAGCCTACTGTTTGAGGTTTGCTCACAACTGTTTAACTACAATAAACAAACAGCTAAATAAAAACAATCATAATTATACAGAAGTTGCAACCAAGTACTGGATAGGCCATGCACAACAAAAAGAGTACAATAAAGAGTTAGAATTCTTGACTAATGGGAAACAAACAAAAGAACCTGTACCATCAGTAGTTGTGGATCTAAACTTGTTCAGAGATGAGGAAGGCCTTCTAAGGTGTAAAGGGAGATTAGACAAATCAAAACTGTCATACAAAAGCAAACATCCAATCCTTTTACCTAGATTTAGCTATTTGACCACATTAATCATCAGACAAACACACAATGATGTATATCATATGGGGGTACCACAGACACTAACTACATTAAGAAAAACTTATTGGATACGCAAGGGAAGGATCACTGTTAAAACAGTCCTGAGTGAGTGTGTCACATGTAGGCGTATTCATGCTAGGCCCTATAGGAAACCAAATCCTCCTGCTTTGCCAGAGGAGAGAGTTACTCTCAACAGACCCTTTGAGACTGTAGGCATTGACTATACAGGAGCATTGACTGTAGGGGTGAGTGACACTGAACAAAAAATGTACATTGTACTGTTTACATGTGCTGCCTCACGAGCTGTTTATCTGGATGTTGTGGAGGACCTTACAGCAGAATCTTTTGTTGCTGTCTTTAAGAGATTCTGTGCACGACATTCAGTACCAAAGACAGTTTGGAATGACAATGCTACATATTTCAAGGCTGGTGAACAAGTCATCCACGACTTGTTAAGCGATGAACTCACACAATTATATATAAAAAATTCAAACATAAAGTGGAAGTATATTCCAGTTGCCTCTCCTTGGTATGGTTCTATCTGGGAGAGAAATATACAAACAGTAAAGAATTGCTTGAAGAAAGCAATTGGTAAAAAACAGATACACTTATTTGAGTTGCTCACTCTCCTGGCTGAGATTGAGAACATCATCAACAATAGACCACTCACTTATGTGAGTGACAACATTAATGACCCGGAACCATTAACTCCAAATCATTTGATTCGGGGAGAACAAGTTAGTCTCCTGCCGGACTACAATATAGACTCTTCAGAAGACCCAAACTGGACTCAACGACATGATGAGCTCCAGACTAAGTTACAACATTTAACTAGAGTTAAAGCTCATTTCATTAAACAGTGGAAAACTGAGTACTTGATGGGTCTAAGGGAGAGACATAAACAAATGACTAAGAAGGATTGGTCTGACACAATTAAGGTAGGGGACCTTGTTCTCATACATGACAGTACTCCAAGACAATACTGGCCTCTGGCTAGAGTTTCAGAACTCAGACCAGGGGCAGACGGGGTAACAAGAGTGGTCAAATTAAGGACTTCAACGGGTGACACAACAAGAGACATTTCTCTTTTGTACCCTTTAGAGTCTGGACCCAAAACAATGGACTTTGGAGAACCTTCTCCACTGACAGTAACAACTGGAGACACTGAACTTCCAGTAACTATTCCTTTGACAGTAGGAGTGGTAACGCATCCTACTACAACATTGACAGACACAAGACCTCAGCGACAAACAGCATTAAAGGCGCGACTATTTTTACAACAAAAAATAGATGCTGGGGAATTGTAATTTTATCTTCTAACTTTCACTTTTTCTTTTCTTATGGTAAAGACCATAGACAGTTTCATCCTATGGATGTATATTTTCTCTTCTAATTAAATGCTACACCTTCTCCATGAGAAGGTGAGGATAGGCACTGTTAATCAGATTAACAGGCATTTACAGTCAAATAGTTAGCTAGTCTACACTCAGACATAAAAATTGGTGACAATGACACCAAAATTTTTATCTCCCGGGGCCCAGTATATGGAAAACTGATGAGTGGGTAGTTGGGAGGTAACGAAAATGGTTCACTGAGTAGGTAGGTAGTTAATCTAACAATTATTAAATTCCTTTTATGTCAATAACTGGGTGGATGAAACCAATTGGTTGCTCACCAGAGTTATTCTCCACACTAGTATTTATATACTGTGTGACAAGAGCGTGCTCGGTAATAGATATACATTACCGATCAACCAATCGAGGAAAAAACCAACACGACGCTGGTGGAAAAAGCCCCGCGAAAAGGAGAACAAAGGAGAACGAAAACGAGGAACGGGGGCGAGAGGACGGAACTGGGGAAGGGACAAGAACAGACAACGAAAAAGATCCCCACCAGCAAGTACGCTCTTAATAAACAAACAAGACGGGAAAAGGGACTCTCTAATAACTAGCAGTAAGTGACTAATTGTGTTTTTAGCCCAGTTTAGGTAGATTCATTAAATTAAGCTGGGTCAGACAACTTAGGCCTACATTGTGGCCTAAGACCCAGCATCAACTCATAGCTTAACAAAGGTAAGGTAGATTGCCCTAACCTAGTTTGGTGAGGAATCCTACTGTGGACCTCAATTTATCTGCCCGCTCTGGACCATTTCCGGAATCTCTAGGCTGACCCCTCTAGGCTAGACTTGATCTACTCTATAGTTAGACTGGAGAAATAAGGGGTAGGTTAATTGTGGACCAATTCATACAGAGCATTTTTCACATATCCTTACTGTTTTTACCCGCCTTAAAATAGATATTCACTGATTCTCCGACATTCCGACTGGAACCTCTGACCGTCTGACGTACTTCCTACTCGTCGGGGTACTCCTTTCTTGCCTATGATCATGCCAGCTGCCGTTCGCTGCGATGTGACTCATCGGAGATGAAGTGGCAGTGAAACAATAACAATAACAACAACAACAGTGTTGCCACTTTCCTATTTCCAAATCAGACCAGATCGATGTCAAAAAAAGACCAAAATAAACTAAATTCAAAACAGAAAGAACTAGAAAATAAACCAACCTTTTTTATTAACCTATGGGCAAAATAGGGACGTGAGCTGAATCATTTTCATCAGAATCATCTTCCTCCTCCATTGTTTTTTCTTGTTGAATGTAGGCAAGCTTTTTTCCAATGTTCTTAATAACACTTTCTGGTAAATCATATGTATGGCATGTTTTTTCGGCTCTCTTTATACCATCTCGAATGCTGAGGATTGCATTTAAAAGTTCAGTCTTCATTCGGTTTCTTTGTTTGGACTTCACAATGTTCATTTGGCTGAAGATTCGTTCTACTTCCGCATTGGAGTGTGGTATGCATAGAACATGTGTAGCTATAGTTGACAACTCTTTGAAAGAGTTATCTCCAGCAGCATCACGGTACATAGAAACTTCAGCCCAGAATTGTTGAGTATCAAGAATGTTGGCCCGTTTCACCAATGTTAAGTTGTTCCATTGAACATCTATTTGGCTTATATCATTAGGAGACACGCATAGCATTTCGAGTACATCTGTTATGCGTTCCTTGGACACATTTAGTGCATTAGATACTGAGAAAAGCGAGATCTTCTTTAAGATGTGGATATTTTCTGGGACTCTTTGTCTAATTTCCATCACAAATGAACCACAAATTTTGTGCACCTTCGTCTAATAACGTTATCTTCTGTATCATTAAGATTCAGTTCTCTAAGCTTTTTTTCAGCTTCATAGCCTAAATATGGCTTTGCATCTAAGTTTTCTTCAATGATACAGGTAAAAGGGTCAAGCTTTTTCATTGGAACCACAATCTGTTTCAGAAGGCTTTCTGCAAGAAAAACTAGACTTTCCAATAATTTTGTAGGATCTACGTTTTTTTATTCAAAACTTAGATTTACTCTATTGACATCAGTCAATACATGTTTTAAAAATAGCAAATATGCTCTGTTCTTTTCATCACAGAACATATTATACAACATTTCAGAGGTGTGGCATTTTTGTTCCCTCCGAGTAATTTCAAAGTGACACCTCAATTCAATCCATTGATCACAGATTCGCGTTACAGCAGAAGCAATTGATAACCATCTAGTTTGACATGCTTGAACAATCTTTAGCGAACTGTGTTCCTTATTGATAGTACTGTAAAGCCTTTTGTAGGCTAGTTGACGTGAGTGAGACCTACTGAACCAGTTATAGGTCTCGCTAACCATGAAGTCTAAGTTGCGAGGCAGTGTTTCATTGACAGCACTAGAGGTAGCTAATTATAGGGAGTGACAGAGGCACCTGACAAGTATTAATGAAGGTAATTCTGCTTTCAGTTTTACGTACAATCCGTTATTAACTCCTGTCATAACACTTGCATTATCAGTTCCAATTCCAATCATTTTTTTAAATTCAAGCCGCACTTCTCCAAAGTTGATTTTAGCAAATTAACCATGGCATCAGCTGTGCATTCTTCAAGTATGGCTAACTCAAGAAAAGTTGACACTATCTTCTTTTTAGAGATGCTAAAATATATTATAGTTATCCCTAAATACTTAGCAACACTAATGTCTGTAGATTCATCTAAAAGAAGAATACTGTATCCTTCATCTCCAATGTCATCCTTTAACTCGTTCAAAAAATATGGATACAAAATATTTTTCATTAGAGCACTACACTTTGTACGGTGAAATTTCATTTGGCGAGCAATATTACTGTCAGAAAATGATCTCTTGCACAAATCAGTTAAGTGATCGCATGCATTCAAAGAGCAATGTTCGGCAATAAATAATGCTTGTCTTGCCTCAGCAATGCTAGTTTCATTACTTACGGATTTTGGGGGAAAATCTAACTTTTTCTGACTGGTTGAAGCGAACGAAGAACTATAAGAAGAGTGTTTCTTTGTACTAATATGTTGTTAGATGTCTGCATATCTTGCTCGAAAAGAGATTTTGCAATATTTACAATATGCCTTGGTTGAATTTCTCGGTTCCTCTCGAATCCATTCTTTACACATGGGATCTTTCAGCCACTCCTTCCTAAATTTCTGAGCATACGTCTGCTTTGGCATGTTAAATTTTTTTATGGGTTGTAATATCACTCAAATTCTTACGAAGAAACACGTTTTGAAAACTATTAGGACTTATTTTTACGTTATATAAGATACAGTACGTATTCTAACACTTCTTAAACAACAACTGACAATTACTGCACATCGAGATGATCGAGTACCGACTACCGACACGTCACATGAGTAAAACGCGACAGCAGCACGAAAATGAAGATCTAACTTACGTATGCAGACGAAACAAACACGTCAGAGTCTGTTTCAACCCATGATTAACATAAAATTTGAATAGAAAAATATTTAAAAAAACGTTTAACATGAATTGAGTACTGGGATGAAGAAAGAGACTAGATTAAGACTAACTGAGAAAGACAAAAAACTAAGTTTTAAAACCATAAACCAAAATCGAAAAAAAATAAACCAAATGAAGCTATAATAAACTAGATCTGGCCTTAAAAAGACTAAGTTGGCAACACTGAACAACAACAACAACACATTGTATTTGTGGTAACGATCGCAAAGATTGCCACTTGCCAGTTCCTTTCTCTTAATCCATTATAACGGGTGGAGGAACAAAATCGATCCGCGCAATGTCGACAGGCGGGTTACATTATGCTCGGTTAGGTCTTGTTAAGTTAGTCTCGTTAGGTGAGATTAGTCATTTTCATTGAAAATGTGAAATTAGTTTGAAATGTGAAATCCATATATAACACTAGGCAACAAAGATTTTGTTACAGAAGACCAAATAGGTGCTCCTAGCTAATTTCGGTATGCTGATTTCAAATCTATAATTAGATTTTTTCTATCACGTCTAGATTTTGTGTAAAATGCAAATCACTTTTAGTAAAATTTTCTACCACGTCCAGATTTTGGTTTTAATCGGCTTAATGCCAGTAATATGAAACTTGCTTTTCAAGGTTAAAGCAATTTTTTTTGCCAACTATATACAAATTCGAACAATTTTGATAAATAAAATTTATCCCGAGTTGGCAACACTGAGTCAAGAGCATAGTAACGGGCAACGGCACATCGTAATAATTACTTTCTACGTTTTTTCAGATATTGTATGGTAATTCAAAATGGCATCAAATAGACGTGCTTGTGTAAATCACCCAGACAACTTCTGCTTTGTCTGTGGACAATATACACCTAAGCCACAACGTAGAAACATAACAACAAAGATTAAACTTGCCTACAAGTGTTTTTTGACTAAGTTAGGAGACCAACAGAGGGACTGGGCACCACATATTTGCTGTGCACAGTGCAATGCAATGTTAATAGCTTGGATGAATGGTAAAAGAAAAGCTATGCCGTTCTCAGTCCCCATGGTTTGGCGTGAGCCGAAAAATCACTTCAATGATTGTTATTTTGTTTGACAAAGATTGCTGGTTTCACAAAGAAAAACAAATCAAAGATCACGTACCCAAACTGCGAATCAGCAATGAAACCAGTACCACATGATGAAACAAATCCACCACCAGTTCCACCAGCAACGATAACAGACAGCAGTTCATCTGAAGATTCTGCTAGTGATATAGAAACAGGGAAAGATGGCATATATGTTCCAGATGCAAATATTTCCCCACATTTGTTAAGTCAAGCGGAGTTAAATGACTTAGTGCGCGATTTGGAATTACCAAAAGAAAAGGCAGAGTTGCTTGGTTCAAGACTTCAAGAATTTAATCTTCTCCAACCAAACACCAAAGTTTCCCATTTCCGCCATCGCCATTTGCAGTTTTCATCATTTTACTTACAGGAAGAAAACGTTTGTTTCTGCCACGATATCAGTGGTCTGATGCAAGGGATTGGCTGTCGCTATGATCCAAAAGAATGGAGACTGTTCATTGACTCTAGTAAAGCTAGCCTTAAAGCTGTATTACTGCACAACGGCAATGAAAAACCTTCAATACCTGTAGCACATGCCACTGGCCTTAATGAGACTTATGAATCGATGAAACTGCTGCTAAGACTCATCAAATATAAGGACCACACATGGAATATTTGTGGCGACCTTAAAGTTGTATCATTACTTCTTGGGTTACAGTTGGGCTACACAAAGCATATGTGCTTTTTGTGTCTATGGAACAGCAGAGATGACAAGAACCACTACAAAAAACATGATTGGCCATCTAGAACTGAACATGTTGTTGGTAAATACAATGTGAAACACCCAGCACTTATTGACCCTCAGAAAGTACATCTTCCACCACTTCACATTAAACTTGGCCTTATGAAAAATTTCGTGAAGGGTATGGATCATCAAGGTAGTGGTTTCCAATATTTAAAGGATAAATTCAAAGGAATATTGACAGATGCTAAGCTAGAAGCTGGAGTTTTCACTGGACCACAGATCCGCAGTGTCATCCACGACTCATCGTTTCCATCTAACCTAAATGAGAATGAACTAGGAGCATGGACATCTTTCGTTGAAGTTGTCAAAAATTTTCTTGGAAACCACAAAGCTGAAAACCACCGTAAACTCGTAGAAAACATGCTTAAATCTTATGAAATAATGGGATGCAGAATGTCTTTGAAAATTCATTTTTTACATTCTCATCTTGACTTCTTCCCGGCCAACCTTGGGGCTGTAAGTGACGAGCATGGTGAGCGCTTCCACTAACAGATCTCAGTTATGGAAAACAGATACCAAGGTAATTTCAACCCAAATATGATGGGAGATTATTGTTGGTTCCTGCAGAAGGAGAGCTCGTCATCCTACAAGCGACAAAGGAAGAGGACACACCAAAGTTTCACTTAAGAACAGGAATTTGCCTTTCAGTAGTAACAAAATACTAACTAACGCGCTTTGGGTGGATGGTTGGGCGCAGGGGTGGTAACTCCGCCAGCGGAATTCCGCTGTCTGTCTTAAGCCAGAATAAAGGAGGAAAGACATCCCTGTTCACTAATTATTTAAGTATGCTTAACATAAAACGTGGCACGGAAAAGTAGCTTAGACGGCTTTCGTAATAGAAGCGGGTGAGAAAAAAAATGAAAAATAGGGGTTTTCGGTTACACAAAATCTGGACGTGATAGAGAAATTTTGATATCAGATCTGAAATCAGCATCACCGCTTTAGTAGGAATCAGTAGTTCACGTGTCTGTAACAAAAAAAAAGTTGAAATTTGTTGCCTAGTGTAATACTCGCATGAGGTAGAACGTCGACATTATGAAATTTGATTTGATTCATGTAACACCATTGTAAACCGTGAATATAAATAGCAAATGGTATAGAGTATAAAATTAATTTACAAAACATTAAATGGAACTGCGGCTACTTCTTTAAACAGAGTGAAATGAGTTAAAAATATATACTGTAATATGTCTCTTATTCTTCATGATGCTCAATATGGATGAACGTGGCGATATTTGTTCAAATGGAATTTTTTTTTAATTAAAATATTTGTACCAAAATAATTATGTATAAATTAGTTCTTCTTTTGTTAGTAAAATTTTCAGATTACTACAACTACTACTACCACTACTACTACTAATAATAATAATAACGGTAACGTGTTACAACCAGTGGTGGGCGCGGTACCAAAATTTGGGGGTGCGTTACGCGGTACTGCGGTACCTCAGCATGCCCAGTGCGTTACGCGGTACTGCGGTACTTTTTCAGGTCCCCCTGGTGCGTTCCGCGGTACTGCGGTACTGCACACAAGAACAACACAAGTAATAGCACATATTTTCAGAAATTGCATATCGGCGATTTCGCACCTGAACTTTCTGCCATAATGGCTAAAAATCGATCTTTGTCACAGAAATGTAACACACGTGCAACCGGCTCAAAAGCAAGCACTGCACTGAGGCGTTGTGATAGGATGGCAACGTAACATGTTCTGAACGAAAACTTAACGTGTCTAGAGTTAGGCTGATGCAACACACGCAGCATTCGTCTTACTGTACTCCTGTAATAAGGTTTACTTCAAAAAAAGTGTTAATTTTTTGAAAAGTCGTGTTTGTCGGTACCGCGGGAAATTTGAATGCGGTAGCGGTACTGCTGTACTTTCAGCGATCCTTTGCGGTACTGCGTTATGCGGTACCGGTTTGGTAGTGCGGTAGTACCGCAAGTGCCCAGCTTTGGTTACAACATCTGAAAAAATGCCTCTCTTCCTTGGTGGCAGGAGAACCTGTTAAAGAGAAAACTATTTTGAAGTACTTTAAAGTGTTTGGCTTTGAATTTAATGTGGAGAATGTAAGAGAATTTGAGTATCATTCGTATTATAATTGATATTTATTTTTTTCACAAATTAACAAAAGACGAACACGTTCAGATAATTTTAATAATTATTAAATAAAGTTCAGTACTTGAACCAACGTATGGTGCTTTCGTTCATTTCTCACCCCTATTTCAAGATAAAAATTAACATTAATTATCCTATGATGATGCACGAATTCTGTTACACCCTCTAACATATGTATGCTACATTTTTTATTACATTTCACCTCATTTATTATCTTGCATTAAAAATGAAGACACGTGTTACTTTGCGAAATAAAATTTTACGTCTCGAATTAATCATACCTGAGACTAAAGGAAAAACCTTACTGTATCCTCGCAGAATAACGTGTACAGTTAGTTACACGTGTAGCATATACAGTATATATATATATATATATATATATATATATATGAAAATTATTTCACGAAAGTAACACGTGAAAAATATTTATGATGAATAAAACCACGAAGGGGAAAGAAACACAAAGTGGTGCTCAAGCACTTTCGTCTAATGACATCCTCAGGAACACTGGAGTGAAAGAAGAGTTCAAGACAATATATAGGTTACAAAAATAAACATATATATATATATATATGTGATCGGAGCTATATTGGTAGCACTGTGCGGAGCCTCGAGTCGCGTTTCTGTGCCCATATGGGCATAAGCCATAGAACTGACAAACCTTTGAAAACTAAAGAAGCTTCAGCTATACGCAGCCATGTTGTTCTATGCAAAGTCGATATAACTTTAGCTAATTTTAACATTTTAGATTCCGCTCCGTGTGAGCAAACGTTAAGACTTTTAGAATCCCTATATATTAAAAAACTCTCCCCTTCGCTTAACTCTGATATTTCATCCGTTCCCCTCCGTCTAAACTGAACATCTTGAACAACCAACCTTTACTTGGTTTTAGATGCTTCTGTTTTTTTAGTTTTGCCTCGGAATCTGTGCTGCTTAGACTTAAGGTGTGTTCCTTTTAGTGTGGGTTTTTAATTTTTTAGTGTTTTAAAAGATAGCCTGTGAATTTTTAGTTTTTTGAGTTTTACATTTTGTATTTTATAGCTGTTATTCATTGTTCGTTTTTAGTGTCACTTTTATTGTTTTAAAGCTTGTTAATTGTTCGCTTTTGTTTCATAATAGTCATTATGGTTTTTAATTGTAACTTTCTAGAATTTTTTTAGTGTGACTTTGTTTTTAATGCTTGTGGATTTTTTCCCTATTTTATTTTGTTAATGTCATTATGGTTTTTAATATTATGTTTTTAACTTTTTAGAATTTTTGCCTGAGGATGAGCATAGTTTGTGCTTGAAACGTTGCAATATACAAAATAGTCCCTTTCCAACTTGATGGATGTTTCTTTCCTTCTTGTCTGTTGCTTTCTGCTTAAATTGAAATTGAAGCTTGCCAGAAGCGGCCTTCACCAATATGTATATATATATATATATATTATAGAAAAAAATTGTGGGAGGAGCAAACACATTTGTATGGAAAAATGACACTTATAGCACTTTGCCTGAAATTCAACATAAATTCAAATGGTAAACAGGTCACAAAAGAATAAAGAAATAAAAAGAAATATAAATATAAATTTGAAAAATTACAAAATAATGCCTTAGTGATATATACGTCACAGCCGAAATAACCATAAAGAAATAAACCAACAGATAAAAAACCAAAAATTGTAAAAATTATAAGTGGAGTCTACAAATTCAAGCTCAAAAGGAAAATTTTTACAATCAATTTAATAGATGATGCCAAATTGATATATATGTCACAAAGAAATAAAGAAATAAACCAAAAAAAAAATAAATTGAAAAATAAATTGTAAGAGGGGCACACAAATTTATAAGGGAAAAAAAAAAAAAAATTAACTACCAAAGGTTTTTTAGTTATTGTCTGAATCATGCATACTATGGTCACAAACGAATAAAAAAGTACAAGTAAATATAAATTGAAAAACAAAATGATGCCTAGATGATATATAAAGAACTATAAAAATATACACCACATATATAAGGTATATATACGAAATATAAACCCAATATATATATATATATATATATATATATATATATATATATATATATATATATATATATGCATAAGGGACAAATTACCAACGGTTTTTATAATTAATGTCTGAAAGATCCGTTGGTCACAAAAGAATAAAGAAATAAAAATAAATATAAATTGGAAAAATTACAAATAATACAACTACACATGTACACCCGCATAACCAAATATATATACATATACATACATACAGGGGTTCGACAAAATAATATGAACACCCGCCGATTTCATTGGTTATCTTTACGGACTGCTCAGACAAAGTAAACGGTCAAATGACTGGCAAACCTATTTAAATGCGTAACAGAGAGTGTATACGTCATGTTATAACCCTCACGTTGTTTTTACAGATCTGAGTGAATTATGAATTATTTATCAGTTATGAAAGACCTGTCAGACTTCCAAAGAGGGCAATTGTCGGAGCGCGGATGGCTGGTGCATCGATGACGAAAACCGCTCAGATGTTCAATGTATCCAGAGGAACTGTCTCTATGGTCATGTCTGCATACCAAAACCATGGAAAGACAAGCACCGACAAATGCAATAGTGGACGCAAGAAGAAGCTGTGTGATCGAGACCGCCGGGTGCTAAAGCGCATTGTGACAAAGAACCATAAGACCACAGCTCCAAAAGTGAATGCAGAACTTAACCAGCATCTTGCAAGCCCGGTATCGACCAGAACTGTACGTCGCGCGCTCCATGGAGCTGGATACCATGGGAGGGCTGCAATTGCCAAACCCTTCCTTTCGCACATCAACATTGAGCGGCGCAGAAAATGGTGTAATGACCATAAGAATTGGTCAATGGACCGGTGGAAGAATGTAGTCTACTCCGACGAATCCTCCTTTACGCTATTTCCATGTTCCGGTCGAGTTTACGTCTGGAGACAGCCTAAAGATGCTTATGACCCCGACTGCCTGACCCCAACCGTTAAGCATGGAGGCGGATCTGTGATGGTTTGGGCAGCAATATCGTGGAATACTCTTGGCCCAGCCGTAGTACTGCATGGTAGGGTTAACGCCCAGGTCTATCTGTCAATATTGGCTGACCAGGTCCATCCCATGGTCCAAACGCTGTTTCCCAATGGCGGCGCCGTCTTCCAGGATGATAATGCACCAATCCACACCGCTGGGGTCGTTAAAAACTGGTTTGAAGAGCATGTTAGTGACGTAGAACGCTTGGATTGGCCTCCACAATCCCCGGATCTTAACACTATCGAGCATCTGTGGTGTCAGTTGGAGCAGCAGGTCAGAAGCCGATTCCCACCGCCGGCGTCTTTGGCGGAACTGTAGCAGGGTTTGCTCGAAGAATGGCTCAAGATTTCTCTAGCCACTGTCCAAAAGCTGTATGAATCAATTCCCCGACGCATTGCAGCTGTTATTGCCGCTAAAGGAGGACCAACTCCATATTAAGAATAAAAACCGCCATTTATGAAGGTGTTCATATTATTTTGTCCAACCCCTGTATATAAAAATACATACATACATATTTTTTTTTTTTTTTTTTTTTTTTTTTTTTTTTTTTAGTTCGGGAAGAACCGATTCGCCTCTATTTAAAGGGCATATCTCAGCGGAAAAACAAAGAAAAAGTGAGAGGAAAGACAGAGGAAAAAGAAAGGGTGGAGGGGACAGTCGAAGTGGAAAAAGACCAAGGATGACAAGGACTGCAGGGTCGAGCCCCATCATCCTTGGGTGCTAGGGCCGGGAGGGCGCACGTGAAACCTCCAGGAACAAGCACGTACAAACGAGCACAAAGAGCACTCAAGAGCACGAGCTTAGAACCCCCTTGCGGGGACATACATATATATATATATATATATATATACCTATACATATATATATACATACATACACATACATACATACATATACATATATATAAGAAATACGCATACCACAATAAATTGAAAAATACAATTGTAAGAGAAACATACGGATTTATAAGGAAAAAAGAGACAAAAACAAATTTCACCAAAGGTTTAGCAAAAGAATAAAGAAATAAAAATAAATATAAATTGGAAAAATTACAAATAATACAACTAAACATGTACACCCGCATAACCAAATATATATACATGTACATACATATATAAATACATAAATACATATATATATACCTATACTGTACATATATATATACATATATATACATACATACACATACATACATACATATACATATATATAAGAAATACGCATACAACAATAAATTGAAAAATAAAATTGTAAGAGAAACACAGATTTATAAGGCAAAAGAGACAAAAACAAATTTTTACCAAAGGTTTAGCAACCTGCCCTTTTTGTTTAAATCCATTCTGAAGGAATTCAGAGCAACGGGATCGAGTTGAAACAGACCTTTACTCATGTTAAAGTTATTTGTAAGTTGAATTATAGCAGACTCAAGAATATTTCTATTAACAATGTTGCTAGAGTGAAACAAAACTGATGCATTATTCCAATCAATACAATGGGATAACTCAGACAAATGGACAAAAAGGGCACTGGACAACTGTCGCGTTCTAACGGAATATTGATGCTGTTTTACACGCGTTTGCAAATCCTTTCCCGTCTGACCTATGTAAAAGGAATCACATTGCTTACACCCAATTTTATAGATAGTGCCTAAATTATTGGTAAGGCTATTTTTTACTATGATGTTTTTCACAATATTTTTATATGAAAAAACTACACTGATATCCAAAAGTTTAAGTACATTAGCAATGCCTAAGAAGCCCGGGAAAAATGGAAGTACTAAAATATTCTTTGACAAGGTGCGAGTGTTATTATTCACACGATAGAAGGTTCGTTTAGCCTTATTAAGACAAGATTCCATGAACGCAGATGGGTAACACAGCTCACTTCCAATACCGTTGATATTTTCCAATTCAGCATCAATGTATTCCGGACTGGCAATCCTAAGAGCGCGGAGAAACATTGAGGAAAACATGGCCTTCTTAATAGGGATGTCATGTCCAGAGTAAAAGTGTACGTAGGACAAATTGTTTGTTTTTTCCGATGGATACTAAACTTAAAACCTGGGCTATCCCTATGTACACGCACATCCAAAAACGGGATTGAGTTGTCTTGTTCCACTTCTAAAGTAAACTTAATGGAAGGGACTTGGTCATTTAACTGAAGGAGAAAGTCATCCACGTCACGATTCATGGGCCAGATACCCCAAATATCGTCGACGTACCGCAACCATGGGATGCCAACCCCCAGGATTCTCGGAATGTAAGTAATTTCAAAAAACTCCATATAAATATTGGAGAGAAGGGGCGACAAAGGGTTGCCCATGGCCATCCCAAAAACTTGTTGATAATGCTCGCCATTGAAAGTGAATTTACAATCCTTGATACAAAGCTTAATAAGTTCCAAAACAGTGTGTGCAGGTAATGGCAGATCATAGTTATGTAATTCTCGGGCGAGAAAGTCAAGCATATATATATGTATATGTATATATTCATCATATATATATATATATATATATATATATATATATATGTATATATTCATCATATATATATATATATATATATATATGCACTAAAATCACAAAATAACACGTGACCTTATTAATAAGCAAACAACCACAGGGAAAAGGAAACACAAAGTCCGAGCGCTTTCGTGATATATTCACATTATCAAGGAGGAACAGAAAATAGACGGAGATTACAAAGTAAATGAGTTAAATAGACAAGCAAAAAATTCACAATCGGCACCTCAAATTAAAGGCCTTAAAGCCCTCCAAAGATTATTTCAATTGATAACATAATCTGTAAGCAGCTAAATTACTAAATATAAAAAAAAAAAAAGAAGTATACTGTATAGATGAAATTAGACAAAAAAAAAACCAATACAGAGAACAAAAATTATTATAATGGTTATTAACACTAATATTTAATTAAAACAGGCAATTAATTGGCAAGAATTTAATGAAAAACAAATAGATAACGTAGATAACAAATAGATAACAGGAGAGAAGTAGTAGAAAGAAAATTGGAGGAATGGAGGAGGGCTTTTGAAGACAGAGGGTTGAAAATCAGCAGAAAGAAAACGGAGTACCTGAGGTTCTACGAAAATCAAGACTCAGAAATTAGTTTAGAGGGAGCGAGGTTAAAGAGAGTAAGTAAGTTTACGTACTTGGGATCGACAGTGGCTGAGGACGGTGAGCTGGACACAGAAATAACACACAGAGTGCAATCTGGTTGGAAAAATTGGAAGAAAGTTTCAGGGGTGTTGTGTGACCGAAGAATAGGCGCAAGGGTTAAGGGAAAGGTGTATAAGACTGTGGTAAGACCGGCTATGATGTACGGGGCTGAGTCTTGGGCTATAAAGAAAGATCATGAGAAAAGACTAGATGTAACGGAGATGAGAATGCTGAGATGGATGTGCGGAGTGACAAGGTTGGATAGAGTAAGGAATGAAAGGATAAGGGGCACAACAAAGGTTGGAGAAATCTCGAGGAAGATACAAGAAAGTAGACTGAAATGGTATGGACATGTGATGAGAGGGGACGAAGATTATGTGGGTAAGAGAACGATGAATATGGAGGTGTATGGCAGGAGAAAGAGAGGCAGACCGAAGCGAAGGTGGATGGAGAAGGTGAGGGACGATTTGAGGGAGAAGGGCTTGTCGGAGGAAGAAGCCCAGGACCGGGCTGTGTGGAGGAGGCTGGTCAGAAACGCCGACCCCGCATAGAGGCGGGAACGGGCGAAGAGAAAGAAGAAGAAGAATCTGTAGGCTGCTAAATTACTATACAAATGAAATTAGACAAAACACCAGTACAGAAAACAAAAATTATTATAATGGTTATTAACACTAATATTTCATTGAAGTAGGAAATTAAGAGGCCCGAAATTAATGAAAACAAAGGGAAAGTTGCCATCGTCTTACAGATTATTACAAAATTTCTACAAACAGTCTGGAAAAAAAAAATGTCTTCCCAAAAGCAACCCAGTTCAAAAGTCCAATAAACCCCCCAGCAACCAAAGATTATACACGAAAGAAATATTACAATTAAAATAGACACATAAGAATGTTAACAGTTCTTACAATAATATTTATTTATTTAACCAAGGCAAACCATTAAGGAGCAAGAATGCAGTTAAGAAAACAGTAGGCCCTTCGCCAGCTTTTTGACAATGCACGAATCTAATTTGTACAACCCAGGGCTAATATTAAGGATCAAATCCGCATTATTCTTCTTAATCACACTTGATTCCAATATATTTCTGCTAACAATAGATTTACTAAACCTTAATTTGGAAGCATTTTTCCAATCAATGGGATGATTAGTATCTCTTACGTGAATGAAAATGGCGTTAGATTCCTGGCCACTTCTTATACTGTATTGATGCTGTTTAATACGTAACTCAAGGGTCTTACCAGTTTGGCCAATGTAAAATTTATTACATATTGTGCAAGGGATTTTATATACACAACCATGTTCACTTAAAGGGGAGTTCTTAATCAATGAATTCTTAATTACATCTAAATTTTTGAACGCAATATTTACGTTAAAAGTCCTCAGCAGATTCGGCAGATCAAGGAAATTTTCTCTGAATGGTAACGCTAAAACATTTTTTGTGTTATAAGGAATCTTATCCTATACTTCGTAGAAGGTTTTCTTTGCCATTTTTAAGGACTTATCTATGCAGTTCTTTGGGTATTTTAAATCAAAAGCAATTTTGTATATTTTACTAATTTCATCGTCAATGAACTCAGGGCTACAAATTCGTAGGCCTCTTAGAAACAAAGTAGAAAGAACGGATCGTTTTACATTAATGTGGTGATCAGAATAATAATGTATATAGGAACAATTATTAGTGGGTTTTCTGTAAATATTGTACTTAAACTTTTTTCCAGACCTATATATTAAAACATCTAAAAAAGGGATCGAAGAATCTTTTTCTATTTCAACTGTAAAATTGATAGAGGGAATTAAATTATTAAGTTTGGGTAAGAATTCATTGAGATTTAAAGTCACTGGCCAAAGACAAAGAACATCATCTACATATCTAAACCATGGAACATAATTTGGCAGAATCTTCCTTAATAACTTACTTTCAAAAAACTCAAAATGGGGGAGAGAGGGTTTCCCATCGCCATACCAAATTTCTGTCTAAAATATTCATTATTGAACACAAATTTTGAGTCTACTATGCGCAGCTTAATTAATTCTATAATTGTGGCCACAGGTAATGGCAAATTATGATTAACCGATTCTTCCGAAAGAAACGCTAATAGATCCTCCACCGGGACTCTTGTAAATAAAGCGGTAACATCAAAGCTTACCAATCTAAAATTGTAATTGACACTGATACTATTTAATTTTTCCACAAGGTCTACATTATTATTTATGTGTGATTGTGAAATTGTGCCAAGGAGAGGATTAAGAATGGAGACAAGCCATTTGGATAGCTTATATGAAATAGATCCTATAGAACTAACAATAGGCCTTGCCGGATTATTTGGCTTATGAGTTTTAATCAGGCCATACATATAAGGTAATGACGGTGAAGTACTCAAAAACTGTTTAAGTAACATTTCATTCCCCTTCAAAAGTTGTTTAATTTTCTTGTTAAATGCACTGTTCACAGTTTCAAGGGGATTGTTCCTTAATTTCGCGTAAGTGTCCGCATCATTCAAAAGATCATACATTTTTCCTAGATAAACGTCTTTATTGAGGATCACTAAGGCATTTGATTTATCAGCTTTGGTTATATGTAGATTCTGATCTTTTCTTAAAGCTTCATAAGAGTCGAAAAACCTCTGTGGACAATTTGGAATAGAGGGTTTAGACATGGCACTATATACTATACCTTTACAAATATTCACATCCTCTATAGGTAAATCATTATATTTTTCTAAATTACAGAAAGCCTTAGCTATTTCTACATAGTCCACCTCCTTTTTAGCTGCTGAAAAATTTATTCCATATCCAAGAGCCGTAACCATATTTTTATTTAACACTTTATCTGATAGATTTATCACAAATCCGGGGTTAGCATCCTTAGTCCAATCACTTCTTTCAATTAGAATTTGTAATTTAATATCCAGTTTCCTTTCCACTACAGTACATTCTCGTCTAAGTTTGTTATAACAATAGTCCAGTAACCAGTGGCGGTTCCTCATATGGGCAATATGGGCAGCCGCACAGGGCGGCATTTGTGGAGGGGCGGCATGAGCGCCTGCAAAAAAAATAAAAATAAAAATAAGAATAAATAAATAAAGAAATAAATAAAAATAAAAAATAAAATAAAATAAATAATAAAAGATCAATGACTTTGCATCAAGGAAGGTAAGAAGAGTCAGGCTTTAGATGGCAGTTGTGCTGTGGTGCAATTTATTTTGTTTCTTGTTCAAAGTGTAGCACAATAATTACCCTCTCTTAAGTGTCTTATTCTATTTATGTGATAGAGCATTTGTACAATTTAGAAATTTGATTCTCTAGTTTATTTATGGCAGTTGTGCAATTTAATTTGTATTTTTCCTGTTCATAGTATCATAATTACATTCTCTTAAGTGAGTTATTCTATTTACGTGATGAAGGATTTGTAAAATTCAGAAATTTGAGTCTTTGTTTTGGTTCTGAAGTTCCAACAATTAGTCCAATAAAAAGTTATTTTGTGAAAGAGTTATGTCTGTCCTTTATTTTGGGGGGATTCGAATGTGTGTGTGTTGGCGAACAGGGGGGGGGGGGCGCTGAAGGTGAGGTTCGCCCAGGGCGTCATGTAAGCTAGGACCGCCACTGCCAGTAACCGTTGTTTCCATTCAGGTGGAATTGCCATATCAAAACTATATCTTCTCGCCCTAGTAACTTTAAAAGTTTCTTCGACTTCAATCTTAGTAATTTCTATATGCTTCTGCAACACTATTCTCTGGAATTCATCGAAGGGGCGTTCTCTCAAATTCAAAAGTCTATTAGGGAGTAAAGAGGTGGGGAGAACTTGTTCAATTAGACATCTTCTTAGAAATATCAGGTGAACCTTTCGCTTGTGTGACTTAACTAAAGAAGAACAAAAAGTAGAAACAAACAGTGCTAGGCCAGGGAAGAGCAAAGAGAAGGTCTCGAAGTGGCGCGTGGTATCCATTATGCACTAAAATCACAAAATAACACGTGACCTTATTAATAAGCAAACAACCACAGGGAAAAGGAAACACAAAGTCCGAGCGCTTTCGTGATATATTCACATTATCAAGGAGGAACAGAAAATAGACGGAGATTACAAAGTAAATGAGTTAAATAGACAAGCAAAAAATTCACAATCGGCACCTCAAATTACAAAATTACAAAAATTTCACACAGTACGTGTCCAAAAAAAAACTCAAAAAAAATGGCGAAATTTTAGTAATTTTGCCAATTTTTAAAAACTTTGAGTTCAGTGTGCACAATTTAATTATAGCCGTACGATTACAAAAAATTCACACAGTACGTTTCACATAAATACGCAACTTTCCCGACCCCAAGCATTTTGAAATTAAAAAAAAAGTTTTTTTCACTCCACCCTACCGTGTATACACACACGAGTATATATATATATATATATATATATATATATATATATATACACACATTCTAACTGCAAAGAGAGACAGTATAATTAAAGAACGACGCTTGTTAGAAGAGTGTCCGCACAAGAAGAGGAGAGAAAACAAGTAATAAAATGCAGTTAAAATATATATATATATATATATATATATATATATATATATATATATAACGTAAAGAACGACGCTTGTATAGGAGAATATTCCGCGCAAGATGAGAGAGAAAGAACGAAACAAATGAAAAAATGAGGTAACCACCCGGGAATCGAACCCGGGATCTTCTGATTGCCGGTCAGATATGATAACCATTACACCACGGGCCTCATTTTTTCATTTGTTTCGTTCTTTCTCTCTCATCTTGCGCGGAATATTCTCCTATACAAGCGTCGTTCTTTACGTTAATTATACTGCGTGTTTGCAGTTACAATGTATATAATGTACGGCATGCGGGAGGTGCCCCTTTGGGGCATTGGTTTCTGCGCGTATGTAGAAGAATTACATTGTTTGAGTGAGGCCCGTGGTGTAATGGTTATCATATCTGACCAGCAATCGGAGATCCCGGGTTCGATTCCCGGGTGGTTACCTCATTTTTTCATTTGTTTCGTTCTTTCTCTCTCATCTTGCGCGGAATATTCTCCTATACAAGCGTCGTTCTTTACGTTAATTATACTGCGTGTTTGCAGTTACAATGTATATAATGTACGGCATGCGGGAGGTGTCCCTTTGGGGCATTGGTTTCTGCGCGTATGTAGAAGAATTACGACATTTGTTTGAGTGAGGCCCGTGGTGTAATGGTTATCATATCTGACCGGCAATCGGAAGATCCCGGTTTCGATTCCCGGGTGGTTACCTCATTTTTTCATTTGTTTCGTTCTTTCTCTCTCATCTTGCGCGGAATATTCTCCTATACAAGCGTCGTTCTTTACGTTAATTATACTGCGTGTTTGCAGTTACAATGTATATATATATACGGCATGAGAAGGTCCCCCCCTCAAAGAGCATTCGATTCCGCTCTTATGTAGGAGAATTACGAGTTCTGATTCTCGAGAGGCCCTTGGTGTAATGGTTAGTATGTCTGACCGGCAATCGGATGAACCTGGCTCGATTCCCGCGAGGTGCCTCATTTTTCATTACTTGTTTTCTCTCTTCTTGTGCAGACACTCTTCTAACAAGCGTCGTTCTTTACATACAGTATATATATATTAGTGATGTAGCGGATGTCATTTTTTTCACATCCGCGGATGCGGATGCGGATGCGGATGTCTACATTTTCGTTATTTTTTAGGATATATTCGAGATTTGTTGTGTTTAACGTTTATAATAAGTTATTATATAGAGAGAGCTGTAGCTATAATGTAGTATAATTGATTAATTGTACAATAATTGCTGTACTTTTCTCTGAACATATAAAATAATATCAAGCATCTAACTAATATAGAAATCAATTAGTGAATTCGTCTGCAAATAAATTCGTTATATTTTGTTGAGTTTCAGCCACAATTAGAAACCATAATTGTGTTACCAGGATGCGGGACGTGAACCCAACTCAAATGCACCCCACCGACCTCTTTCCCCAACCTCCACCCTTATAGAAAGAGATCTTTAATTAGCTTGATAACTATTTATATTAAGTTTAAAGTTTTATTAGGCATATTTATAAATGAGTAATTAAAATAAAGTAAACTAAGATGTTCATTGTTTAATGTTCAAACTTAATTATAGGAAGATTATGCTTAAGGAACATTAATTTTTCTGCCTTTTCTGCTGCCAGTCTGTTTCTCTTTTCATCATATATTAATCCAGCACTGCTAAATAATCTCTCGCTTGGTACGTTTGTTGGAGGACAGGCTAAATGTTTTCTTGCAAGTTTACTCAAGTATGGATAGATATTCTGCGTATTTTTCCACCAACTAATAGGATTGTCACATGCAGCCAGGCGTTTTTCTTGGTGATAGCTCTCGATCATTTTTACTACATCTTTTGACATCGCGTAGGTCTCGTCATTGCTGCTTGACTCAAGAAACTGAGAGACAGATTCTGTGATAGATTTGCTTGTTGAAGGTGTTGGTTCTGTCACTGAAACTTTTATTCTTTTGGTGGGTGGCGAAGCGACAGATTCAAGAGATTGAAGCTCTTCAACTGCTTTGCCAAGTGATGATTTAACTCGTTCTAATGTACTAGGTGAAAATAACTTAGCTTTGTAACGTGGATCTAAGTAGGTTGCAAGAGAGTAACTTCATACAAGAACAGCCTCTCGTCTTGTCGCTTGCATCACTTTTGCGCACAATGAACTAATTCTATTAATATAGTAGAATTTGATAATTTCCGCTTATTAATGACGTTTTATCTCAACGGTCCACATCCGCACGACATCCGCAGTCCAAAGTGCGGATGCGGATGCGAGAAAATGTGCGGATGTTCCGCGGATGCGGATGTGACTTACATCACTAGTTAATAGTAAAAAGCCCATTAAAGGACCGAAGCGGCGTTCTGCGGACTTCCGACGCGGACATCGCCAATGTGCTTAATGAGTACTTTGCGGGAGTGTTCACCAGGGAGGACACCCGCATCATCCCCGAGCCAGGAGTCAGGCACGAAGGTGCTGGCCTGGATAGTGTTCGATGTACCGCGACAGTCGTTGCCGATAGAATAGACAAACAGCGCGTTTAAGGCTCCTGGGCCAGACCAGTTTCTTCCCAGAGTGTTGCGGGAGGTGCGCGACCAGTTGGCTCCCTACCTGGCTACAGTTGTAGGTAAATTATTAGAGGGGATAATAGCGGATAGGATCGTTGACCATTTGGATCCCTACAAGCTGCTTGGGGACTCCCAACATGGGTTTAGACGGCATAGGTCGTGTCTCACCAACTTTCTTCAGTTTTTCCACGTCATGTTGGGTGAGTATGATAAGAGTAGGGCGATTGATATACTTTATCTCGACTTTCAGAAAGCCTTTGATAAGGTATCTCACCGCCGGGTAATGGCCAAAGTGCGCGCACTGGGTATCGGTGGGGAAGTAGGTAGGTGGATTGAAAACTGGCTGAAGAATAGGCGGCAGAGGGTTGTAATTAAAGGGGCTAGTTCGAGTTGGGCCTCGGTCACTAGCGGGGTTCCTCAGGGATCCGTTTTGGGGCCGCTGTTGTTTATCTTTTACATAAATGATATAGACGGTGGCATCGTCAGTCGGATCGCCAAATTCGCTGATGACACCAAGCTTGGGGCCAATGTTGGGACGCCGGAGGCGATCGAGCAACTGCGTGCGGACCTAGGTAGGATAGGAGAGTGGTCCGAAAAATGGGAAATGCCGTTTAACTTGGATAAATGCAAGGTGATGCACATTGGCTACGCCAATCCCAAGTCGGACTACTCGATGTTGGGGAGTAATATCGAGGCGACTGATTTGGAAAAGGACTTGGGTGTGCTAATTAGCAGCGACCTAAAGTTTACGAAACAGTGCGTAGAGGTGGAAAAGAAAGCCCAGAAGCTGTTGGGTTATATCAGGAGGCAATTTCAGTTTCGGAACAAGGAGATCGTGCTCTCTCTGTACAATTCCCTGGTTCGGCCGCATCAGGAGTATGCAGTGCAGTTCTGGTCGCCCACCCTCAGGAAAGATATTGAGAGGCTTGAGCGAGTGCAGGTGAGGGCCACAAAGTTAATCCCGTCCGTTAGGCATATGGGCTACAATCGACGGTTACGCGCCCTGAACTTGTTTTCGCTGGAAACTCGGAGGCTGCGCGGTCAACTGATCGAGGTTTTCAAGTTCTTACGCGGGTTCAACGATGTCGATTTTAGAAGCATGTTTAGTTTAAATGATAACCCAACTCGCAACAATGGTTGGAAGTTGGATTTGAAATGGTTTAGGACTAGTGTGTGTGGGAATTACTTTACGTATAAGATCTGTGACACATGGAACAGGTTACCTTCGGAAGTTGTGAACAGTTCCTCTGTGGATCAGTTCAAGAAAAGGGTAGACGAAATCTTGCACACTATTTGAGTGTGTAAAGACATTTAGGACCTTAGTCTGCGGAAATTTCTTTTCCTATAAAATAGTTAATATCTGGAACCAACTTCCCTCAGAGGTTGTTTCCAGTCAAAGTGTAAATGTGTTTAAAAATAGGCTAGAAAAAGTACTGAATACTCTCATAGTTCAAGACTAAAACATAAGAAAACTCTGCAGGAGATCGCTTGCACGGTGTCTCTGTGAGCAAGCTAAATATAGAGCTATTTATATATTCTCCACTTTCCTGTAAAATTTCCTTGGCTACTTTTCCAGGTTCAAGGTATTTTCTTCAACCTTTTTCCGTACCTGCCTCTGGCAGGGAGGGAGCGGAGGGTGGGGAGAGAGCCTTCTACTTTTCTATCCAGTGTTCTACTACTGCTAGGATAGTTGAAAGAAAAATAAACTTTTACAAAATTTTCCCTGGCACCCGTTGCCATTGGTACCTCCTCGGTGTGGGCCGCAAGGCCTTTTGAGGTACTTCTTTTCCTTGTAACTCTCTCTCTCTCTCTCTCTCTCTCTCTCTCTCTCTCTCTCTCTCTCTCTCCGATAGAATAGACAAACTGAGCGCGTTTAAGGCTCCTGGGCCAGACCAGTTTCTCCCCAGAGTGTTGCGAGAAGTGCGCGACCGCGTGGCTCCCCACCTGGCTACAGTCTTCAACAAATCGTTGGAGATGGGCCAGGTGCCTGGTGACTGGAGGGAAGGCAACGTGACCCCTATCTTTAAGAAAGGGGATCACGAAAGTCCAGGGAACTATCGTCCCATTAGTCTCACTTCAGTTGTAGGTAAATTATTAGAAGGGATAATAGCTGATAGGATCGTTGACCATCTGGATTCCTACAAGCTGCTTGGGGACTCCCAACATGGGTTTAGACGGCATAGGTCGTGTCTCACCAACTTGCTCGAGTTTTTCCACGTCATGTTGAGTGAGTACGATAAGAGTAGGGCTATTGATATACTTTATCTCGACTTTCAGAAAGCCTTTGATAAGGTACCTCACCGCCGGCTAACGGCGAAAGTGCGCGCGCTGGGTATCGGTGGGGAAATAGGTAGGTGGATTGAAAACTGGCTGAGGAATAGGCGGCAGAGGGTGGTAATTAAAGGGGCTAGATCGGGTTGGGCCTCGGTCACTAGTGGGGTTCCTCAGGGTTCCGTTTTGGGGCCACTGTTGTTTATAATTTACATAAATGATATCGACGGTGGCATCGTCAGTCGGATCGCCAAATTCGCTGATGACACCAAGCTTGGGGCCAATGTTGGGACGCCCGAAGCGATCGAGGAACTGCGTGCGGACCTAGGTAGGATAGGAGAGTGGTCCGAAAAATGGCAAATACCGTTTAACTTGGGTAAATGCAAAGTGATGCACATTGGCTACGCCAATCCCAAGTCGGACTTCTCGATGTTGGGTAGTAATATCGAGGTGACTGATTTAGAAAAGGACTTGGGTGTGCTAATTAGGAGCGACCTTAAGTTTACGAAACAGTGTGTAGAGGTGGAAAAGAAAGCCCAGAAACTATTGGGTTATATCAGGAGGCAATTTCAGTTTCGGAACAAGGAGAGTGTGCTCTCACTGTACAATTCCCTTGTTCGGCCGCACCTGGAGTAATGGAGTATGCTGTGCAGTTCTGGTCGCCCACCCTCAGGAAAGATATTGAGAGGCTGGAGCGAGTGCAGGCGAGGGCCACAAAGTTAATCCCTTCCGTTAGGCATATGGGCTACAATCGACGGTTACGCGCCCTGAACTTGTTTTCGCTTGAAACTCGGAGGCTGCGCGGTCAACTGATCGAGGTTTTCAAGCTCTTACGCGGGTTCAACGATGTCGATTTTAGAAGTATGTTTAGTTTAAATGATAACCCAACTCGAAACAATGGTTGGAAGTTGGATTTGAAACGGTTTAGGACTAGTGTGTGTGGGAATTACTTTACGTATAAGATCTGTGACACATGGAACAGGTTACCTTCGGAAGTTGTGAACAGTTCCTCTGTGGATCAGTTCAAGAAAAGGGTAGACGAAATCTTGCACACTATTTGAGTGTGTAAAGACATTTAGGACCTCAGTCTGCGGAAATTTCTTTTCCTATAAAATAGTTAATATCTGGAACCAACTTCCCTCAGAGATTGTTTCCAGTCAAAGTGTAAATGTGTTTAAAAATAGGCTAGACAAAGTACTGAATACTCTCATAGTTTAAGACTAAAACATAAGAAAACTCTGCAGGAGATCGCTTGCACGGTGTCTCTGTGAGCAAGCTAAATATAGCTATTTATATATTCTCCACTTTCCTGTAAAATGTCCTTGGCTACTTTTCCAGGGTCAAGGTATTTTCTTCAACCTTTTTCCGTACATGCCTCTGGCAGGGAGGGAGCGGAGGGTGGGGAGAGAGCCTTCTACTTTTCTATCCAGTTTTCTACTACTGCTAGGATAGTTGAAAGAAAAATAAACTTTTACAAAATTTTCCCTGGCACCCTTTGCCATTGGTACCTCCTCGGTATGGGCCGCAAGGCCTTTTGAGGTACTTCTTTTCCTTGTAACTCCTTGTAACTCTCTCTCTCTCTCTCTGCTGGGTATCGGTGGGGAAATAGGTAGGTGGATTGAAAACTGGCTGAGGAAAAGGCGGCAGAGGGTGGTAATTAAAGGGGCTAGATCGGGTTGGGCCTCGGTCACTAGTGGGGTTCCTCAGGGTTCCGTTTTGGGGCCACTGTTGTTTATAATTTACATAAATGATATCGACGGTGGCATCGTCAGTCGGATCGCCAAATTCGCTGATGACACCAAGCTTGGGGCCAATGTTGGGACGCCCGAAGCGATCGAGGAACTGCGTGCGGACCTAGGTAGGATAGGAGAGTGGTCCGAAAAATGGCAAATACCGTTTAACTTGGGTAAATGCAAAGTGATGCACATTGGCTACGCTAATCCCAAGTCGGACTACTCGATGTTGGGTAGTAATATCGAGGTGACTGATTTAGAAAAGGACTTGGGTGTGCTAATTAGGAGCGACCTTAAGTTTACGAAACAGTGTGTAGAGGTGGAAAAGAAAGCCCAGAAACTATTGGGTTATATCAGGAGGCAATTTCAGTTTCGGAACAAGGAGAGTGTGCTCTCACTGTACAATTCCCTTGTTCGGCCGCACCTGGAGTAATGGAGTATGCTGGGCAGTTCTGGTCGCCCACCCTCAGGAAAGATATTGAGAGGCTGGAGCGAGTGCAGGCGAGGGCCACAAAGTTAATCCCTTCCGTTAGGCATATGGGCTACAATCGACGGTTACGCGCCTTGAACTTGTTTTCGCTTGAAACTCGGAGGCTGCGCGGTCAACTGATCGAGGTTTTCAAGCTCTTACGCGGGTTCAACGATGTCGATTTTAGAAGTATGTTTAGTTTAAATGATAACCCAACTCGAAACAATGGTTGGAAGTTGGATTTGAAACGGTTTAGGACTAGTGTGTGTGGGAATTACTTTACGTATAAGATCTGTGACACATGGAACAGGTTACCTTCGGAAGTTGTGAACAGTTCCTCTGTGGATCAGTTCAAGAAAAGGGTAGACGAAATCTTGCACACTATTTGAGTGTGTAAAGACATTTAGGACCTCAGTCTGCGGAAATTTCTTTTCCTATAAAATAGTTAATATCTGGAACCAACTTCCCTCAGAGATTGTTTCCAGTCAAAGTGTAAATGTGTTTAAAAATAGGCTAGACAAAGTACTGAATACTCATAGTTTAAGACTAAAACATAAGAAAACTCTGCAGGAGATCGCTTGCACGGTGTCTCTGTGAGCAAGCTAAATATATAGCTATTTATATATTCTCCACTTTCCTGTAAAATGTCCTTGGCTACTTTTCCAGGGTCAAGGTATTTTCTTCAACCTTTTTCCGTACATGCCTCTGGCAGGGAGGGAGCAGAGGGTGGGGAGAGAGCCTTCTACTTTTCTATCCAGTTTTCTACTACTGCTAGGATAGTTGAAAAATAAACTTTTACAAAATTTTCCCTGGCACCCTTTGCCATTGGTACCTCCTCGGTATGGGCCGCAAGGCCTTTTGAGGTACTTCTTTTCCTTGTAACTCGTTGTAACTCTCTCTCTCTCTCTCTGCTGGGTATCGGTGGGGAAATAGGTAGGTGGATTGAAAACTGGCTGAGGAAAAGGCGGCAGAGGGTGGTAATTAAAGGGGCTAGATCGGGTTGGGCCTCGGTCACTAGTGGGGTTCCTCAGGGTTCCGTTTTGGGGCCACTGTTGTTTATAATTTACATAAATGATATCGACGGTGGCATCGTCAGTCGGATCGCCAAATTCGCTGATGACACCAAGCTTGGGGCCAATGTTGGGACGCCCGAAGCGATCGAGGAACTGCGTGCGGACCTAGGTAGGATAGGAGAGTGGTCCGAAAAATGGCAAATACCGTTTAACTTGGGTAAATGCAAAGTGATGCACATTGGCTACGCCAATCCCAAGTCGGACTACTCGATGTTGGGTAGTAATATCGAGGTGACTGATTTAGAAAAGGACTTGGGTGTGCTAATTAGGAGCGACCTTAAGTTTACGAAACAGTGTGTAGAGGTGGAAAAGAAAGCCCAGAAACTATTGGGTTATATCAGGAGGCAATTTCAGTTTCGGAACAAGGAGAGTGTGCTCTCACTGTACAATTCCCTTGTTCGGCCGCACCTGGAGTAATGGAGTATGCTGTGCAGTTCTGGTCGCCCACCCTCAGGAAAGATATTGAGAGGCTGGAGCGAGTGCAGGCGAGGGCCACAAAGTTAATCCCTTCCGTTAGGCATATGGGCTACAATCGACGGTTACGCGCCCTGAACTTGTTTTCGCTTGAAACTCGGAGGCTGCGCGGTCAACTGATCGAGGTTTTCAAGCTCTTACGCGGGTTCAACGATGTCGATTTTAGAAGTATGTTTAGTTTAAATGATAACCCAACTCGAAACAATGGTTGGAAGTTGGATTTGAA
The DNA here is from genome assembly GCA_023014485.1 of Bathynomus jamesi. Lineage (NCBI taxonomy): Eukaryota > Metazoa > Arthropoda > Malacostraca > Isopoda > Cirolanidae > Bathynomus > Bathynomus jamesi. Next base: position 92,837 of record JAJOZX010005779.1, on the reverse strand, counting down.
ACGGTTTAGGACTAGTGTGTGTGGGAATTACTTTACGTATAAGATCTGTGACACATGGAACAGGTTACCTTCGGAAGTTGTGAACAGTTCCTCTGTGGATCAGTTCAAGAAAAGGGTAGACGAAATCTTGCACACTATTTGAGTGTGTAAAGACATTTAGGACCTCAGTCTGCGGAAATTTCTTTTCCTATAAAATAGTTAATATCTGGAACCAACTTCCCTCAGAGATTGTTTCCAGTCAAAGTGTAAATGTGTTTAAAAATAGGCTAGACAAAGTACAAAATACTGTCATAGTTTAAGACTAAAACATAAGAAAACTCTGCAGGAGATCGCTTGCACGGTGTCTCTGTGAGCAAGCTAAATATAGAGCTATTTATATATTCTCCACTTTCCTGTAAAATGTCCTTGGCTACTTTTCCAGGGTCAAGGTATTTTCTTCAACCTTTTTCCGTACATGCCTCTGGCAGGGAGGGAGCGGAGGGTGGGGAGAGAGCCTTCTACTTTTCTATCCAGTTTTCTACTACTGCTAGGATAGTTGAAAGAAAAATAAACTTTTACAAAATTTTCCCTGGCACCCTTTGCCATTGGTACCTCCTCGGTATGGGCCGCAAGGCCTTTTGAGGTCCTTCTTTTCCTTGTAACTCCTTGTAACTCTCTCTCTCTCTCTCTGCTGGGTATCGGTGGGGAAATAGGTAGGTGGATTGAAAACTGGCTGAGGAATAGGCGGCAGAGGGTGGTAATTAAAGGGGCTAGATCGGGTTGGGCCTCGGTCACTAGTGGGGTTCCTCAGGGTTCCGTTTTGGGGCCACTGTTGTTTATCATTTACATAAATGATATCGACGGTGGCATCGTCAGTCGGATCGCCAAATTCGCTGATGACACCAAGCTTGGGGCCAATGTTGGGACGCCCGAAGCGATCGAGGAACTGCGTGCGGACCTAGGTAGGATAGGAGAGTGGTCCGAAAAATGGCAAATGCCGTTTAACTTGGGTAAATGCAAAGTGATGCACATTGGCTACGCCAATCCCAAGTCGGACTGCTCGATGTTGGGTAGTAATATCGAGGTGACTGATTAGAAAAGGACTTGGGTGTGCTAATTAGGAGTGACCTTAAGTTTACGAAACAGTGTGTAGAGGTGGAAAAGAAAGCCCAGAAACTATTGGGTTATATCAGGAGGCAATTTCAATTTCGGAACAAGGAGATTGTGCTCTCACTGTACATTGTAGGGCGGATCGAAAATGAGGTTTTTAAATTTTATTTCGAAATTCAAATATGGCTAGTGCGGAAAATATGTGGGTGCTATAGATAATGTCTGTGCATAAATATTAGTCCTGCGAAATTATATCTTCAGGTGCCACAAAGCCGTCGAAAAAAGTAAAATATAATGATTTTCTTATATTCTGCATTAGTACAATAACTGAAACTTACTTGTTATTATTATATATTAAGTGTTCCAATTATGAAAATAGTTACTGAATTACGCAGCTCTTAGTTTATTTAGATCAATGTTCTTTTGATTAATGATCTAAATAATCCAGAACTCACCACGAGGAGGTGGCTGCGTGTCGAGCTCCACCCATGCCCTCCCAACCACCCATCCTTGCGCATGTTTTTTTCTATTAACGTTTTATTTAAACTTTATATTCAGCTTTACTTTCGAATGATGGCATTTTTTTACGTGACTGAAGTGTTGATCTTATGAAGCCATCTCGCGCGTTCAATCCAAATACTTTTGATGATGCTTCAGTCACTAATTTTACCATTCTTTCTACTACTTGTGTATGACAAGGGAATTTCTCGAATGGAGGGGTACTCTTGTTTTCTATGAATTTTCAATCTCATTTTCTGTCAGGTGTCTTGTCACAGGTGGTTCAGTGACAATGCATTTTTGCCAATTAATTAAATCAGTATAATCAGTAGCTTCAAATTGAATAACAGGTACTGTGAAACGCCTCACAACTTTTTCCTTGTTTGTTTGCCTTGCTTTCTTTATTCGCCTCCACGCTAATTCTCTTATGGCGCTGCGGTCATCATGAATCATTGATGCTAGAATATTTTTCTGGATTTGCAAAAAATGCATTTCTTTGTATGACAGGTTTTACAATATCCTTTACTTCGTCATTCAGTGTTCTTGTTAGTTCAATAGTTTTGAAAACATGTTTTGAGCCATTGACAAAAGACGTACTTTGCTTAATAGAAAACCACATTGAGATGTAGACCTTCATTATAAAAGAAGCAATGTTCATGAGGTTCTCAGATGGACTTACAGTTGAAACGTATAGACGAAGCAAACGATTTGCTGTAGTCAGCCATCGTGAATGTGCCATTTTGCCTGGACTACGATGAGCAAGATCTGGAGAGCAATATCCCTTTGTTATGGCCTGATGAATATCAATTAGATATTTTTGGTCGGTGCTAAGATCTTCACAGTCTACAGTTGGTTCCTCAGCATCAATCCTTTCAAACTCGACAATAGGAAGACTCTCACAGTTCTCTAATTCCCTGCCAATAGGACCGGTGAATCCGCGGGGGCCAGATGTTTTTCCATCCAGCTTTGCAACTAAATGGCGTAATGGCAATTCTTTGGCATGGAGCTGGCACACTAAATGTTGAACTGGCTTCTTCAGCTTCAATTCTATAAGCCTTATAACGCCTCCCTTTTCTCCAGTGTTGACTGCTGCACCATCGCATCCAATGGCAACAAGGTTTTCCAGGTTCATGTCATTATTTCCAATATACTCAAACATTCCTTTACATATTTCTTCAGCTGATCCAGAATTCACAGAATAATGGCCCAAATAATCTGAACCAGGTTCTCTCACTAAAGTGATATGTTCTTCTGTTACCTTCTTCTGATATACTTTGGACTCTTTTTTTTTCTTGGAAGAGTGTAGAATCTTTTCGACCATCAAAATAGATTCCTCTGATTGGGACCTGATTTTGATCTTTCATAATTTCTGATCTCTTCTTTTGTCTTTCTCTTCTGATTTTACTCCTATCCACTACTTCAGATGTATTGTCAATAGAAACTTCTCCAATATCTTGCAATACTGCACTAACAATGAATGCTGCAGCTCGATCTGAAACTGCAGTCCTGTCACAAGCAGTAGCCACTGAAGGTAGATTTGTAGTTTTCCTTTTCTTGAATAATTGTTCTTCAGGTTGTTCGAGCTTTCTCTTCGAGCTAACTGGCTCTGGAAATGTATCGTCTGATATTTCACCAGATTCACTTTCACTATTTGATGTCGATGATGATAATTCAATATTTGTATCCTGCAATTTCTCCTGTGAAGATTCTTTGGTGAGCCTCACAGCTTCTTTTTGCTTTCTTAGCAACGTAGATGCTTTTTTCTTTGAGAGTGTAATATCTACTCTATCAATAAACAGTTTTCTTTCACTCCTTTGATCTAAGAGGAACGTCACTTCTTCCTTTGGAACCGTTTTTTCTTTGGGACAAGAACATTGTGTTAGTACTTTGCACTTGCACGCTGCAATGTCAAAAAGTTTCGTGTGTGCTTCTTTTTTGAACATATCAATCTTTGCTTTGTAAGCTTCAGAATTTTTTCTGCTTTGGTATGGCTTCATAATGACACGATACTTTTCGTGGTAGCTTCTGAACATTGTTTCAATTCGCCTGTCTGACAGAATTGGGACGGAAGCACTTTCCCAAATTGTTTTCAATTTATCAACAACTTGTTCTAATATTTGAGATATTGAAGGATCTTTATTAGTATTCTGTTTCAAATCGTTTCTTACAAACAAGTAATATTTAAAAACTCCTTCGTATGTAGGAAGATTCCTGTGCCACAAATCTTCCCCCATACCAAACATGGGGCACTCAGTTGAGGCCCTGGTTGATTTTGCACAAACTCGAGACATTTTGAAAGTATACAAATCTGAAAAAGAAAGAGCTAATATCAATTATACGTTAATTTCAGTTAATAGTACATGGCAAACTTAGGGCAACACAATACAGAAATTCAAAATATATAAGAAATATAGTTTAGACTATCTGAGTAACGCCAACAACAGAACACCCACCTGCTACGAGAGCGACAGCTACACTGAACCGAGGTACTCACGTGACAGCTGAGTGAGCTGACTATAGAAAACTGTTTTTAGGGAATAGGAACTTTTTTTAAAGGTTGACTGAACTATTTTTATACAAGTGTGAATAAATTCTTGTCTGCAAAAAAAGCTGGATCCTGTCTGCTTTGCAGATAGCTGGTGAGGGAAGCTATATTTATGGGATCTCTTTGCGAGAGACCCGTTGCCCACGTCGGGCTAACATCATGAAAAAGAAAAACTATGGTATTTGTCATTTACCATTACTTATTCGGACTATAGTGGATTTAATTTTCCCAGAAGAGTTCCTTGTTCCATGCACGGTCTGTGTTTAACATATAATTTTCTCAGGGAACCATTCTGAGTTTGTGTATATTAAACGGACGTGTTACGTGCCTTGAAAAGTGGACGCTCAATGTCCCGGTTGAGGTTTAAGTTTTGTTTTTTTTTGGCTAAAAATACAATAGTTACCCCCTTTTTCTTTGATTTATTCAATCCGACGTGAATGCAACGAGTCTTTTACTTATATAGAGGTTCTGAATGTAGGGGGTCTAGGCTTGCTTTAAACCCTAGATCCATGTCCCAAAGCTGGATCCTGTTCTTTGCAGATAGCTGGTGAGGGAAGCTATATTTATGGGATCTCTTTGCGAGAGACCCGTTGCCCACGTCGGGCTAACATCATGAAAAAGAAAAACTATGGTATTTGTCATTTACCATTACTTATTCGGACTATAGTGGATTTAATTTTCCCAGAAGAGTTCCTTGTTCCATGCACGGTCTGTGTTTAACATATATATATATATATATGTATATATATATATATATATATATATATATATATATAAGAAAATAATTTTAATACAGAAATATTTATATGTAAAGTTTTATATATTTAATATTTTTTAATAAATAGAAGCTAAGTAAGTTAACAAAGAGAATTAAATTTACTTTAGTTGTATCTTAATTCTGATTGGGGGAAATTATAAACAAATAGAAAACGACAATTTCACGGAGACTTTGATATTACAATAAATTCGTAAATCATGTTGAAACTTGAAATCAAACTTTATATATATAGCAACTTTTTATATATATAGCAACATCTTAGCAACTTTTGGGGGCCATGGGCAGGCTAAGACTTAGGGACCCAAAACATACATTAAAAACAACAAATATTTAGACTTCCTAAATCTATATAATATAATAAGAGAGCTGTCCGTCTGTCCGTCTGTCCGTCACACTTTCAGAAATTGTGAGAAAAAAATTCAGAAATTGTAAAAAAAATTCAGAAATTGTATTACGGGCGGCAATGTGAAGCTCAAGATTTTCATGACTGTGTTCTTTTCTGTAGTTTAGCAATGGGGGAAGGGGGGGGGGGGGTAATGGGGGATGGGTGGGGGTAATGGGGGAGGGGGTTAGCCCCCAAGTTGTATGAATGGGGATGAGGAGGTTTGGGAGATACCAGATTCAGAAATGTTGACACAATGAAGCTCAAGATTTTCATGACTGTGTTCTTTCTGTAGTTTAGCAATGGGGGAAGGGTGGGGGTGGGGGGTAATGGGGATGGGTGGGGTAATGGGGAGGGTGGTGGGGGTAATGGGGGAGCGGGTTAGCCCCAAGTTGTATGAATGGGGGTGAGGAGGTTTTGGGAGATACCAGATTCAGAAATGTTGACACAATGTGAAGCTCAAAATTTTCACGGCTGGGTTCTTTTTTCGTAGTTTAGCCTGTCTAACCGTCAGCGAAGCGGCGGGAACTGTACTAGTTTTTATTAAATTCATCATTTTTAGAGCCACTAGGATGTTGGGGCTTTGAACAACTGCGAATTCTCTCTGAGCATGTTTGAAGAATCACTTTACAGATTTTCATGAATCTACTCACCAGAATTAGTAGCAGAAGTTGTACATTGACTCTTATTGGCTTCATCAAACTCAGTCTTGTGCTTGTTGATAAGGCGACTCCTCAGGTTCGATGTAGAGAAGGTACTTGCGCTTGTTCCTCCACGAGAGACAGAGACACGGCACAAATTGCAGATCGCCTGTTTTCCATTAGTGCTTGAAGCAGTGAAGAACTTCCACACAATGCTTGGCATTGTCACTCTCACTAAAGCAAAAGCAAATAAATTTATACCAGTAGTAATAAATTTACAAAAAAATTATTACACACTGTTGAACTGATTCACAACTTGCGAAATCAGGAAATGACGCCGCGATGGTTAAAATTTCTAGAAACGTCGGGATAAATCGCGAACACACACTTAACTTCTCGAGCAGCTGGGAAGTTTCTATTGGAAAACGCCCTCTTTTTTTTATTCTTAGAAACAAAAAAATACAACTACCGGTCGAAGCATAATATATATATATATATATTCGTAAAGAACGACGCTGTATAGGAGAATATTCCGCGCAAGATGAAGAGAGAGAACGAAACAAATGAAAAAATGAGGTAACCACCCGGGAATCGAACCCGGGATCTTCCGATTGCCGGTCAGATATGATAACCATTACACCACGGGCCTTACTCGAACAAATGCCGTAATTCCCCTACATACGCGCAGAAACCAATGCCCGAGGGGGGCACCTCCCGCATGCCGTACATTATATACATTTTAACTGCAAACACGCAGTATAATTAACGTAAAGAACGACGCTTGTATAGGAGAATATCCGCGCAAATGAGGAGAGAGAACGAAACAAATGAAAAAATGAGGTAACCACCCGGGAATCGAACCCGGGATCTTCCGATTGCCGGTCAGATATGATAACAATTACACCACGGGCCTTACTCGAACAAATGCCGTAATTCCCCTACATACGCGCAGAAACCAATGCCCCAAGGGGGCACCTCCCGCATGCCGTACATTATATACATTTTAACTGCAAACACGCAGTATAATTAACGTAAAGAGCGACGCTTGTATAGGAGAATATTCCGCGCAAGATGAGGAGAGAGAACGAAACAAATGAAAAAATGAGGTAACCACCCGGGAATCGAACCCGGGATCTTCCGATTGCCGGTCAGATATGATAACCATTACACCACGTGCCTCACTCGAACAAATGCCGTAATTCCCCTACATACGCGCAGAAACCAATGCCCAAGGGGGCATCTCCCGCATGCCGTACATTATATGCATTTTAACTGCAAACACGCAATATAATTAACGTAAAGAACGACGCTTGTATAGGAGAATATTCCGCGCAAGATGAGGAGAGAGACGAAACAAATGAAAAAATGAGGTAACCACCCGGGAATCGAACCCGGGATCTTCCGATTGCCGGTCAGATATGATAACCATTACACCACGGGCCTCACTCGAACAAATGCCGTAATTCCCCTACATACGCGCAGAAACCAATGCCCCAAGGGGGCACCTCTCGCATGCCGTACATTATTAACTGCAAACACGCAGTATAATTAACGTAAAGGACGCTTGTATAGGAGAATATTCCGCGCAAGATGAGGAGAGAGAACGAAACAAATGAAAATATGAGGTAACCACCCGGGAATCGAACCCGGGATCTTCCGATTGCCGGTCAGATATGATAACCATTACACCACGGGCCTCACTCGAACAAATGCCGTAATTCCCCTACATACGCGCAGAAACCAATGCCCCAAGGGGGCACCTCCCGCATGCCGTACATTATATGCATTTTAACTGCAAACACGCAATATAATTAACGTAAAGAACGACGCTTGTATAGGAGAATATTCCGCGCCAGATGAGGAGAGAGAACGAAACAAATGAAAAAATGAGGTAACCACCCGGGAATCGAACCCGGGATCTTCCGATTGCCTGTCAGATATGATAACCATTACACCAGGCCTCACTCGAACAAATGTCGTAATTCCCCTACATACGCGCAGAAACCAATGCCCCAAGGGGGCACCTCCAGCATGCCGTACATTATATACATTTTAACTGCAAACACGCAGTATAATTAACGTAAAGAACGACGCTTGTATAGGAGAATATTCCGCGCCAGATGAGGAGAGAGAACGAAACAAATGAAAAAAATGAGGTAACCACCCTTGGGGGCATTGGTTTGCGCGTATGTAGGGGAATTACGGCATTTGTTCGAGTGAGGCCCGTGGTGTAATGGTTATATATATATATATATATATAGAGAGAGAGAGAGAGAGAGAGAGAAGAGAGAGAGAGAGAGAAGGGGGGGAGGCAAGTGTCACCAATTTATAGTCACCGTATTTATGGATTGTGGTATTTATAATTTTGGTCGGTTGCAGATATAATTATTGGAATAGTTAATTAGTCTGTAAAAAAGTCACAAGATACTGTCGTACAAATTAAACAAGGAAAAGGAATAGGCTGTCAGGATTTTCCTCTAATGAACAAAAGTAAATTATCAAAATTATTAACATAGTACGGTACCTACAGCAAAGAAAATGCACTTGATTATAGATCAGCGTTCAGTTACTATTGCTTGAAATTCCAGAATTAAATGTTTACAGTGGACAATGCACAAAAATAATTGGAAGATAAATTAAATTATTTATTGTACGATAACGCACGAAAGAAATTCTGAGTCCTTTAAACGTGAAAAGCGAAGCGAGTCAGTGGACAAGGAAAGAACGGGCTTACCCGGTTTCGGCCAAAAAGAGATACATTACCTATCGCAAACCGGAGAAATGACTGGTTATATACAGTAGGGGTCTGAGATGACTGACGGCAACTCCTTTTCTGTACCCTCCTACTTTCTCTATACTCACTTTCATTACAAATTTGAATGTTGCGTATATGTACGCAATGACCTAACTTGCTCTCGTATTCCCGAACTCGAATCTTCCCAATTCTACATCCTCTCGTTACGGCTTACTGACTATCCAAAACTCTTTGACTGCCTCACATCAAAAGTGGAACACATTTTATCCCATTCTCTAACACTACGGCGAAGAGAGAGAGATTGAAGACAATCAATAAGAAGCGGGGAATTGATGAGCAAAAAAAAAACCTTTGATTCCATCCGCTCAAGGAGAGCTGTGTCGGTTAAGCAACTGCACACATGAGAAACGTACTTCATAGAGGGGCGGACAAAACCTCTGTACAGAGACAGAACTGAGTGGGGGTGAAAAAAACTGCGGAGCCGGTACAGCACACCTAACCTCTTAGAAGCTGTTTTACAAAGAATGTATATGTGATCTTTCCAGGAAAGATGAAGGGAAAATGAATCACCAAGAATGTTAAGAGAAGAGGAAGGATTGAGTTGTATTGTTGAAGATAAGGGGATAGTGGTGTGGAAGACTGTGACAAGTAGACAGATGAAAGAACCGAGTTTTTTTCGTTGCCTTGTGATCTTTCGAGAATTTTACTTTCTTTTTTAGCTGTTTCGATAAATGCTATCCCGATATCTAATGTAATTGAGGCGTCGCCTTCCGTAGGCGTCTTATTGCCACCGTGGAAATTTAGAGGAAACGCGATGTGAAGATATTAAAAATAAATGATAAGATTTGGCCGCTTTTTTTTCTCCATAAGGAATTAAAGATATTACAGTTCCTTAACGGTCTTAAGCAATAAATATACCATCGCATTCAGGACACATTTGGCTACATTTTTGCGGCCATAAAAGAAAAATGCATTGTAGCGGCGATAAGGCGCATGCAGGAAGGAGGGACAAAGAACGAATGCCTGCAAAAGCGCCCTCCCCCAATAGAAGAAGAGAGCCAAACTTAAGGGCCAGGGTTTTCGAGATGCCTGGACACTCTGCGTTTCAAAAATTGGAGGTCATAGACAGGAGGCAAAATGGATTGAGGAAGATTGTTCCAGAGTTGACCGGTTGAGTAGATGAAAGATTGAAAATACCGATTAACCCTTGCGTTAGAAAGTTGGACAGAAAAGGAATGAAAAAGTGTCGAAAGTCTGGTGCCGCGTGCTCTCCTTAAAGGAGAAGACATGCAGTTAGAGAGTTCAGAAGAGCAGTGTCCGTTATAATAGCGATAGTAAAGAGAGTGGAGCAACACTGCGGCGAAGAAAGAGAGATTGAAGATAGTCAGTAAGAGGTGGGGAATTGATGAGACGAAAAGCCCTTGCTTTCACCCGGTCAAGTACGGCTGTATTGGTTGAGACACTCCATACATGAGAAACGTACTCCACACAGGGCCGGATTTAGACTGTGGGGGCCCCTGGGCTGGGCAGACTGGTAATCGTACTGTTACTGGTGACGGGTTACCAGTTACTGGCCGCTAGTTACTAGAATAATTACAGATACAAGGTACATGTATTTTGGACCAGATTCATGAAATACATTTATAAATGTGTAGAGGCCGACCGGAAATCCCTTCCTCGCCGTTCTCAATCAGTTATGGATTCGAAACAAAGGCTGTACACGTGGGCAGGAAACAGGCCCACAGAGGAAACAGACTTTGAGGTATATAAAAATGCAGCCTATAAAATGGAGCTTCTTTCTCAAATCACTCTCACTTGCCATTTTCTCGTTTTGGTCGTTACGTCTCTCTCTCAGCACCTTCGTCAGTAGCACCACTCGTGAGGCCAGCGGCCCGCTGTTCCTTCAAGGCTTCAGTTGGTCATACACGAAGTCTATCATCAAGTACGGCGCTCTACAATTTCATCCTGCAAGAAGCAACATCACTGCTGCAGGCGCTTTCGTTGGCCCCTTTTCAACAAGTCTCTACCGGTCCTCAGCACTCATCCTCTCGCCGGTAAGGCCAGTCCGCCTGCAGAAGCAAACCTTCGAAACCCAGCGCCGTTCGACCTCAGCCGGCCCAAGTCTCTCAAGCAACACCTCAACAATACACGAAGCGAATCAACACTTAAGGCGACATCCTTCTGGCCCTGGCTTCACTCATCCTTCACCACAATTCGATCGGCGTCCGTTCAACAAGTATCTCAACAGACCCTCAGCACATCCTCCTCCACGTAGGCCCTCAGAGCGTCGCGGTAAGCCTCTTGTCGGCTCTCACTCGGTCTACAGTGTTTTGTTACGTCGTGCTTCCACAAGCAATCGCGTAGGCCCTAAAAGTGTCTTCAATACCGTTTCAAACTAACTCTCCGTATAAGATCGCAGGAGGCCTATTCAAGTGCTGTACCAATACCATAATTTTGTAGCACTCTGTTAGTGTGCTCATTCGTATAACTTACTTATTTTGCATCCGATTGTTTATGTGCTCTTTTTGCAGTTCATTCTTACCGACCTAATCCATTTACTATACCAACCGTACTTGCATTATTTCAGTTATCAATAGGCTTCATTACTTATTCTGTGTCACCTCGGCTTATCTCATTAGCCTACCTGAATTAGTGTACTTACTTAACAATTAGACTGTATAACCATTCCTTACTGCTAAGAATCAGTCATCTTTAGCATAGTATAAATGCCGTTATATAATTGTTAATCACTATAAATACCGTTATTGAATTGTTAATCACTGTGAACAAATAAATGATTTATTTTCCTAATTAAACACAAAACAACAAAGTAATTTCTCTCTCCTTATTAAATATTTTTTGTTGGGCTGTAGGCCAAGCTGGTGACCCTAATTATTCATTTCAATTTAATTCAGTAATTATAGTAAGCCTACTTTCTTAGCTACCTCAAACTGGTGATCCGTAGGCCACTATAAATGTTTGTACATTGCGTAACATAATTAACACTGGCAATCTGGCCTACGACATGGAAAGATAAATGTGAAAGCAAGGATATCTTGTCTAATATAGAAAAAAATTAAGAATTTTAGCTCGCTAGTTAGCTAGTTAGTACACTTTAACAAATAAATTGCGAATTTAAAATTTTTGGTACATACTAAACACTGATACCCTTTTCTGGTATAAAAACAAAATATTACATAAAAATTTTCTAAATATAATGCTAATTACTCACATTTGTATTTTATAGGTTACGAGATTTATTCTGTGAACCGGATTTTGTTTGTATGTACACTACACCGCTTTTGGCTAGATTAAACCGCATGTTCCACAAAAAATTATATATTGGATATATCTGGCAAAATGTTACATCACAGAAGGGTTGCAAGGAGATTCAATAAAGCTTGATGAGAAATTTATTAATAAATTTTTATTTATCAATTATTTATTTTATTTATCAATTAATCAATTTCCATAATCGTTTGATTTTGATTTTGATTTTGAGTCGGACCTATTACAAATACCAAAACAAATATTTTTAACAATTTTGTGGGGGAGGTGGCTTTTTGTGGAGGCCCTGGGCAGCTGCTCAGTCTGTCCTGCCATAAATCCTGCCCTGATTCCATACAGTGGCGGACAACCCTGTACAGAAACAGCAACTGAGTGGGGGTGAAGAAACTGAGGAGGCGATACAGCACACCTAACCTATTCCAAGTTGTTTTGGAAAGAGAGTATATGTGATCTTTCCAGGAAAAATCACGAGAAAAGGAAACGCCAAGAATGTTAAAAGAAGGAAGGATTGAGTGGTGTATTGCTGAAGGTAAGGGGATAGTAGTGTGGAAGATTGTGACGAGTAGACAGATGAAGAACCTGAGTTTTTGAGGCATTGAAAGCCACAAGGTTTTCTCTCCCCCAGTCAGAGATAGCAGAAAGATCAGACGTCAGGTGTACCACAGTCCTACGCGAATCATAGAGTGACTGTTGAGAAGGACGCTTTGGGAAGCGGGTGGAGAAGTGAAGAGTGGAATCATCGGCATAGGAATGAATAGGACAGGAAGTGCGACTTAAAAGATTATTGATAAATAAAAGGAAAAGAGTGGGGGGGGGGACAGGAAAGAATCCTGATGAACATCACTGTTAATAATTTTAGGAGAAGAACAGTGGCCATCTACAACCGCAGCTATAGATCGGCCAGATAGGAAATTAGAGAGGAAGTCACAGATAGAAGGAGGGCAGTTTGAAAATTAAAGATTTGTGCCAGACTCCACCAAAAGCTTTTGATATTCTACTAGCGCAATAGCAAAAGTTTAACCGAAATCCCGAAAGGAGGATGACCAAGGGTAAGAGAGATATGCAAGAAGATCGCCAGTAGACCGTCCCTTGCGGAACCCATATTGACGATTTGAAAGGAGATTATGAGAAGAGAGGTGTTTAAGAATCTTCCTATTAACGATAGTTTCAAAAACTTTAGAAAGGCAAGATATCAAAGCAATTGGACGATAGTTGGAGGGTTTAGAGTGTCACTCTTCTTTGGGACAGGCTGAATGAAAGCAAACTCCTAGCAGGAACTAAAAATACCAGATGAAAGACAAAGAAGAGAGTTTACCGAGGCAGGGTGTTAGCACAGAGGCACAGTTCTTGCGAACAACAGGAGGGATCCCATTAGCACCCTACGACTTCCAAGAGTTGAGCCCAGATAGGGCAGAAAAAACATGTTTAGAAGAGATTCTAATTTTTTAGACATACTAATAAAGTCAGAGGGAAGAGATGAAGGAACAGCACCGGAAACGTCCAGGGTTGATTGTAAGCGAAAGTCTGAGTGAAGAATTCAGCTTTGTCAGGAGAAGAGACGGCAGCTAAGCCGTTGGAATAGAAAAGAGAAGGGAAAGAAGTAAAATTGTTGGAGAGGTTTATGGCTATGTACCAGAAAGAGCGAGAAGAATTAGAAGTGGTGTTAGAAAATCTAGAAGAGGAAGAACCATTGTTGTCCCAAGGCGATATGATGACTAAGCTGATTGATGCAGCATTGCTTGTATATATTAAGTTAAGGTGTATATATATCCATCTCATAATTGTAAGGTTAGTGAAAAATTCACTTAATTTAGAGCTAGCATTTTTGGGCTCTTGTGGCATCATTGTTTGGGCACTCTGGTGGCATCATTTTGGGGCGCTGCGCGTCCTTTCTACTCGTTTGTGGAATGCCGTACTGCCGTACTTACAGGGTGTGGTCTTATAGAGAGCTCTCTTGCAATTCAGTTTGGTTGTTTAGATACAAGATTGTTGCATCGTGCAATAGTCCAGGTTGCGTTGTTGTTGCAAGGTGAAAAGAAGACCATAAATAGTGCCCCTTTTGTTTTATCTTAAATTCATGCAACTGAGGCCTAATGGTAGGCCCACATCGAGGAGCAACCCTGAGGTAGGACCTAATAGGACCTCAAGTCCGTAAGTTTTTAATTTTAGCTTAACTTGGGCTGTAGGTAGAACTGGCCCTTAGAACTTGGCCGTTCACGGCTCAGCTGGGATTTTGAACCCAACAAAATAAATAAAATAACATGGTCCTTCAGAACCGGATTCTAGCCCAAGACTGATCAGTGACTATTTTTTCGGCAAAGTTCGGATTGTGCAAATTGTAGCCCAAGTTAGGCCTAGACGGGTTGAGCATTACTGAGTTAGGTCCCAGGGTAGAAAGTTGGTCGCCCATGCGAAACTTGGCCACTCGTCTGTCGTTGTTTTTGGCCTACATTTTTACCGGTTTTGTTAATTTTGGTTTATTATTGAATAAGGTCCAGGGTAGAAAGTTGGTCGCCCAATTGCGAAACTTGGCCATTGTCTGCCGTTGTTTTTGACCTCGTTTTTACCGGTTTGGTTAATTTTGTTTATTATTCGTAGGCGAAGGTTGCAGACTTCGGTACGCCAGTTACTTGGGTGGAAAATTTGGTATTCCATAATGGTTGGTGGTTAGTACCCCCCCAGCAATTCAGTTTTTTGAAAAAGGCAAAATTTGCGTTTGATCAGTTTGGTTAAGTATTTCTGTCAATTCAGCTCATTTGGATTGAACCCAATTGTTGTTTGCATGAAGATGAGTGCTCTGAATGAACAAGTTCAAAAAAAGGAGAAGCGCCTACAAAGGTCTAATTACAAAGGTCATTGTCCACTATAGATTCTGCCATAGAGCAAGAGGATTTAAGCTTAGTGACTGCGCAGCTTTCCATATTAGAAACTAAAAAGGTTGCTCTAAGTGAAGTAAATGTTAAAATTGAGGCTCTTATAGAAGAGGATGAAATAGAAAATAACATAATTTACTTTGAAGAGATTATTGATGATATAATTAAAGTAGGCCACCGAGCAAAAGAGTTTAGCAGCTCGTACAGTTAGAGACAGGTCTAATCAGGAACACAACACTCAACAAATGGTGTTGTGAAGTTAAGGTTAACAGATCTGCAGTTCAATTACCGAGGCTTGTACTCAAAACATTTTCTGGGAGTATTCAGGAATGGCAAGGATGGGCAGACGTTTTCAATCAGCTGTTCATTCTAGTCAAGTGTTTAAGTGCGGTGGAGAAGTTTAATTATTTGCAGTCCCTCTTGGAAGGGGAGGCAGCAAACAATAGCAGGATTAGCATTAACAGAGGCTAATTATAATGGGCTTGGGATATATTAAGAAACGGTTTGGTAAGCCAGAGATCTTAATTAAAGCCACCTCGTGAACTTTTAGCTATACCTCCTGTTAATAATCCTAATAGTGTCAAGGAGTTACGGCAGTTATATGATAATTTGAAGTTAGAACTAGTCCCTGACAACTTGGGTGTAGGAATGGAAAGGTATGGTATAATGTTTGGTTACTATACTGGAGTCTAAAATTGCCTAGCTCAATTTTGCTTGAATTAAGTAGGGGACACTCTACAGAACATGTGTACATCCCCCTTCAGCAGATGTTAAGTCTTTTAGGCACAGAATTAGCAAGACGAGAGGGAATTGAGTTTGCACAGTGCGATGTTAAACAAGGGGACAAAGGCAGGCAAGCACCAAGTTTCTACAAAAAGGAATAGCCCAGGTACAGTGTCAGCTCTACATGCATCCTCTGAGAATAAATTAAAGGAATCAAGGAATGCATATTTTGCGAAGGCAACCACAAGTCATATAAATGTGAGGTGGCTGAGGCTTTACTTTTGAGGAGAGAAAGGACAGGGTAACTAAGTCCACAGCATGTTTAAATGTTTTTTGAAAGGTCACAGAGCAAGGTTTTGTAAGTTTAAAATTTTGTGCAAAAATGTCATGTAGGCATCAGCCATTATTGTGTGAAAACACTCCTAGTAGGCCTACCCAGAAGTAGAGACAGTGGCACATGCCACTGCTATGCAAGGGAGTAAAAGTAAAGGGATTATTGCAAATAACTGCAGCCTTATAATTGGGAATGATTGAGAAGCTACTGTAAGAGTGTTGTTTGATAGTGGTAGCCCGGTAGCTATTGAAAGTAAGCTAGGCTGGATGCTACATGGTAGCTATTGCAATGAAATGGAAGTTAAGGCTCTTTTTGTTAAGATTGAGGAGAACAGCCATGGTTTGGAAAGGCATTTGAAAGCGTTTTGGGAACTTGAATCCATTGCATAAAGACAAACAGGCAAGTACAGTGAACAATGATGTTTTAGAGCAATTTGAAAAAGGGATTGGTTTAGAAATGGTTGCTATGAAGTTGGCCTCCCTTGGAAGGATTCTTGCAAACCCGGTTCAAACCTTCAGCTAGCTAATCGGAGGTTGGAGATTTCACTGTACAGGCTAAGAAAAAATGAGGAGTTGTAATTGAATACAATGAGGCCATCCTAAGCTATGTAAGGGAGGGCTATGCTGAAAGGGTGCAAGGTGAGCTGGTGAGCCAGGAGGCACATTATCTGCCACACCATGCAGTGTACGGCGAGACAAAACTACCACCAAACTGAGGGTAGTTTTTGATGGCTCAGCCAAGGACAAAGGTGGTGGTGTCCTTGAATGACTGTTTGGATGCTGGGCCAAATTTAAATGCAGATTTATTTTCCTTGTTACTGAGATTCAGGTTCGGTAGAGTAGCATTGACTGCAGATGTGAAGCAAGCCTTTTTGCGGATAAAGTTAAAACCAGAGGACAGAGATGCAGTAAGGTATCTGTGGGTGGATACGAAAGACTTGTTGGAAAATGAACCTAAGGTTCAAGCATATAGAATGAAGTCAGTGTTGTTTGGCCTCAGCTCTAGTCCATTTCTGTTGGCAGCTACTATGCAGTACCATTTTAAGAAATATTCTGAAGTCTATCCTAACACTATTGAACACATAAGGAAAAATTTTTATGTTGATGATTTGCTTTGTTCCGTGGATAATACAGAAATGGCTAAACAGATATTCATGGAGGTTAGAGCTATAATGAGGGAGGCTGGCATGGAGCTTAGAAAATGGCAGACCAATCATTCTCAATTACAAGAGTTTATGAGTCAGTCCTGTGTAGTACCTGATGCAGCAGAAAGTATTGAGGATTCTGGTATTAAGGAGTTGTGGGCATAGACGCAAAGGTGCTAGGCATTGTTTGGCAGCAAGATGATGATTGTTTACCTTCAATGGAAATCTTTAGTAGAGCTGGCTGAGAATGAGACAAGGTGGACAAAACGTACAGCTCTTAGTTCCTGGCTCCATTTGTGATAAAGTCAAAAATTTGGTTTCAGAGCCTCTGGGAGATTGGACATGGTTGGGACCAAGAGTTACCTGATCATATGGTGGTAAGGTGGAAATATTGGTTCAAAGAATTGGCACATCTTAGAGACATTGAAATCCCAAGATGGTACTTTGGAGAGTTGAACAATAGTCCAGACAATTGGAGCTGCGCATCTTTTGTGATGCAAATGAGGAAGCCTATGCAACTTGTATTTATATAAGAGGCGCATTGCAGAGGAAGTAAGTTGCAGGTTGGTTGCTGCGAAGAGCAGAGTAGCACCTTTGAAAAGGCTTTCTGTTCCAAGGTTGGAATTGATGGGTGCAGTTATTGCTAGTTGGCTTGCAGTTACAGTGCAAAGTCTTTGGCCCTCTATGAAATTCCAAGCTATTATTGGACAGACTCCACTATAGTTTGGCACTGGTTAAGAAGCCAGGCAAGGAAATGGAAACCATTTGTTGCCAATAGGGTGGAGGAAATTCAAGCGCACACAGATCCCAAGCAATGGAAGCATTGTCCAGGCACCCAAAACCCCGCTGATTTACCAACACGAGGAATTTCAGTGAAAGATCTTGCACAGTCAAGTTTGTGGTGGAATGGGCCAGAGTGGCTAAAACTTGGAAGTGAAAAACTGGCCTTCTAATCAACCTATTGTAGCAGTGGTGTAGTGCTAAATAAAGAAGTGAGGGAACGCATTTTGAGTGTTACTCAGATGCGGGGGGGGGGGGACAATGGCGAGCGCGGCGAGCCCATACAGCTGGGGTCCGGGGGCACTGTAAGCCCCCCGGGGAAATCTTTTGAAATCTGACCAATTTCAGGGATATTTTGAGGTCATATGCACTGGATATTAGGATATATTCCAAGGTTGAAGATGCAGTATTTCCAGTGTCATTAGATATACGACATCCAGTACGATCAATAAAAATAGCTAACAACTGGAATGATTAACTAAAAAAAGTTAACAACTGGTACGCCGTGGTGACTGTTTCACCAGATCTTTACAGGCTAGCATTGCCTCAGTCGAAGCTAAAAGAAATGAAACAGTTAATGATTCTTTCTCATATTTCTTCTAGGGGTGGGAATTAAAATTTCATGACGTTAGAGATTTTAAGTTCGGATTTATTTGAAATAGTGAGGGAACGCCGTTCCGTCTACCAAAAAAGTAAGGGAACGCCGTTCCCACGCGTTCCCACAGCACTACACACACTGATTGTAGGAGAATGCCAGGGTGAAGAAGCATGGGTGAGTGAGGTGAGAAAATGCACTGTGAACAGTTGTCACGTTATGCAACAGGACCCCATATTGAGGCTTGAGGACATTAGCAGTCTGAAAAGGTTGTTAAGAGTGACAGCATGGGTATATAGATTTACCAACAATATTAAGGGAGAAACAAGAAGGGAAGGAATTCTGAACAGTAAGGAGATTCAGCAAGCCAGGAAATACTGGGTGGTATATGTGCAGAAGGAAAAATTGGTGAAGAGAGGGAATTGCTCACCAGCCGTCCATTACAGGTTCTACCAACACATTCTGCTCTCAAGGGTTTGGATGTGTTTTTGGATCAGGATTTATTGAGAGTAGGAGGTAGACTACAGTTTTCTGGGCTTCCAGAGGAGAAAAGACATCCAATTTTGCTACCTTCTGGGGGGCAATTTGTGGACCTTTTGATCCTGGATACTCATCATAAGCTGTTACATGCTGGAGTTAGAGAAGTGATAATAGAGATCAGACAACAGTTTTGGATTCCCCAAATTAGACAAGTAGTAAAAAAGGTCTTGCATAAATGTGTGGTTTGCAAGCGTTGGAGTGCAAAGCCTTATTATGAAAAGGTGGCTCCACTTCCAAGAGAACGGTGTGTCTATACTGCCCCATTTGATGTAGTGGGAGTAGACTTCGCAGGTCCAGTCTATGTGTATGAGCAAGGGGAGTCTAACAAAGGTTATATATGTCTTTTCACATGTGCTACCACCAGAGCAATCCATTTGGAGTTGGTAAGCAACTTAAGTAATGATGTATTTCTTTTGGCCTTTAACCCTTTATTGCCCAAACGGATGAATTTGTAACCTATCAAATAATCGCTCTCATAACTTAACCCTACAAAAAATTCGGACGGTAAAGGGTTAAAAGGTTTGTGAACAGAAGGGGTTTCCCAAATAAAATCATATCGGATAATGCAAAAACCTTCAAAAAGGCTGCAAAGGAACTCCAAGAAGTTTGGTCTTTGCTAAAAGAGGAAGGATTCCAATCCTACCTTTCACACCAAGGGGTACAGTGGTAGTTTATTGTTGAAAGAGCACCATGGTGGGGAGGATTTTGGGAAAGGCTAGTGAGAAGTGTAAAGTGTCCATTAAAGAAACTTTTAGCTAATGCTCATTTGAGCAAGAAGAATTTCTGCACTGTTTTATGTGAAGTAGAAGCGATGGTGAACAGTAGGCCTATCACTTTTGTTTATAACAGTATGCAGGATGCAGAGCCATTGACACAAATCATTTTCTTTGTGGTAAACGATTAACATCAAGCCCCAGTGTGCCAGAAGACTTTCAGCCTATCCAGAGCACTCAAGGAGAGTTAACCAGACGGTTCAGGTACCTTGAAGAGCTACAAGATCAGTTATGGAAGAGGTGGCAGATGGAATACTTGCCAGAACTCAATTATTACCCATCAGGCAAGGTAAAGGGCTCCAATGCAAATTGTATCAAGGTGGGAGAAGTGGTAATGATTGGGGATGAAAGACCAAGGCAATGCTGGAAGCTTGGCATAATTGAAGAGTTGTTTGTTGGCAAAGACAATTTAGTTGGGTCTGCACTGGTAAAGACTTCAGGAGGAAAGCTAAAGAGACCTATACAAAAACTCTATGCTTTAGAAATCAGCAAAAACACAGATAGTCAAGATGAAACATTTGAGTTACAGCCTCATGGAGAAGGCTTGGCTAACCTTGCAGAAGGTAATGACAACAATGCCTCTTCGGTGGGGAGTGTTAGAAAATCTAGAAGAGGAAGAACCATTGTTGTCCCAAGGCGATATGATGACTAAGCTGATTGATGCAGCATTGCTTGTATATATTAAGTTAAGGTGTATATATATCCATCTCATAATTGTAAGGTTAGTGAAAAATTCATTTAATTTAGAGCTAGCATTTTTGGGCTCTTGTGGCATCATTGTTTGGGCACTCTGGTGGCATCATTTTGGGGCGCTGCGCGTCCTTTCTACTCGTTTGTGGAATGCCGTACTTACAGGGTGTGGTCTTATAGAGAGCTCTCTTGCAATTCAGTTTGGTTGTTTAGATACAAGATTGTTGCATCGTGCAATAGTCCAGGTTGCGTTGTTGTTGCAAGGTTGAGAAAGAAGACCATAAATAGTGCCCCTTTTGTTTTTATCTTAAATTCATGCAACTGAGGCCTAAGGTAGGCCCACATCGAGTCAGCAACCCTGAGGTAGGACCTAATAGGACCTCAAGTCCGTAAGTTTTTAATTTTAGCTTAACTTGGGCTGTAGGTAGAACTGGCCCTTTAGAACTTGGCCGTTCACGGCTCAGCTGTGATTTTGAACCCAACAAATAAATAAAATAACAAGTGGATATGTTTTCAGATTTTTGCCTGATGATGAATTTTTTTGGCGAGTCGAACAGATTTTGCACAATTTTGGGCAGAAATATAAGCTAAGTGAGAGTCAGAAGTTGGATGGCGACAATACCCTCTGAAAGGCACCTCTCTGTTGCGGATGCATTGGAACAAGCAAAATAAACCAAGATTTTTTGCATTAGTAGTCAGAGTAATAGAATATGGAATGTACTCCTCCATGCCCGAGAGAATCACCTCCGTGATCCGCTCAGCGACCATGGAAGCAGTCATCAAAGCAGTCGTCAAAGGTACCGCCACTTGAGAGGATCCAAAGGCTGAACTGGAACGATAGGACAGGAAGCAGATATAAATAAGTTTGTGGTCGGAGGAGCCCAACGGAGAAAAAAGTTTGACAGAGTAACAAGAAGGATGAGTGGTGGGAAATAAATCCATAATGTTGGGCCTATCTCGAAAGCGATCAGGGATATGAGTAGGGTGCTGTACAATCTGCTCTTGGTCATTCAGGATAGAGAAGCTGCAAGCTAGTTCACCAGGGGTGTTAGTGAAATGGAAGGAAAGCCAAAGGTGGTGGTGGTGAACATTGAACTCACCTAAAATGGAGATTTCAGGGAAAGGAGAGTGGGATATAATGTATTGATAGATCGTCACTCGTCAGTGATTTAATTTCAGGTCATTATTCTAGTATTCTATGATTCATTCATTTGTGTATTGTTTTTTATATGCATTTGTTTATTTATTTATTTATCTATTTATTTTATTATTTATTAATTTGTTAGACAAATTAATAAATAATAAAATAAATAAATAATCTTAATACACTTTCTTGTGACGTTTGATTTATTTTCGATTTTCACGACCTCGTATGTATACTTTTTTACTTTTTTAATGTCTAGCTACGACCATGCAATGAGCTAGCTCTTCCTCTTCTAGATTTCCAACACTCCCCACTGAAGAGGCATGACTAATCGGCTAATATAATTAATCATCCAAATATACTACATATATCTAATGAGTCTACATGTTACACGAACTAGTCCCATGCTTAACTATTAATTACAGATTTATTTACAATTTCTATTTACCAAAACGACTTATTCATGGCATAGGCTATTGGGAATTTATTGATCATTTTATTTTTTTAAATAAAAAAAAAATTGTCCACTATTATATATATATATATATATATATATATATATATATATATATATATATATATATATATATATAAGCAAACAACCACAAGGAAAAGGAAACACAAAGTCCGAGCGCTTTCGTGATATATTCACATTATTCTGTTCCTCCTTGATAATGTGAATATATCACGAAAGCGCTCGGACTTTGTGTTTCCTTTTCCTTGTGGTTGTTTGCTTATTAATAAGGTCACGTGTTATTTTGTGATTCTAGTGCATATATATATATATATATATATATATATATTACATGTGTGTGTTGTGTGTGTTAGTTACCCAATGAAATAAATTATTTCTATCAATTCGTTTTCTATGTTGCTTTTGAAGCATAACTAATTTCATCAGACAAATTTTTGTTTTTGTTCTTCTCGTAAACATTACTGTATGAGCTATGTTAAGTCTGAGCTGGACATTTTATTATGCTATGCCATTGTAGAGTTTTAAAAGCTTTTATATTGCATTACACAGAGTTTAGTTTATATCAGTCGGTATATTTTCATGGAAAAAGATTATTTCCTAGATTTTTCTATTATTTCAACGCTGCGTGCCTGGCTCTTTATCTCTTCTCTTTAATTTTTGAAATCACTCTTCTGTTTTTTTGTTTTTGTTGCATAACATCTTAGATTTAATGACATGAAAGTCGTTAACAAATGATATAAATACGCGTATCATTTGTCAAAAGAACTTTCTGTTCTCTATAGCGAATCAGTTTCCTTCCTCAAGAAAGAAAAAATCGTGGCTTGACAGTGTTTAGAAGAAAATTAAAACATAATAAAAAGATATAAATAAAATAAAATAGCATTCTAATGCGTTTATGTGTGTGTATTTAATTTTACCTGTTTTATTCTGTATAGTGAATGATTATATTACGAATAGTTGCTAGGCCTATTTCTGGCCTATTTCTTATACAACTGTGAGCCGAAATTCTAAGTTGTCATAAACACGTCACAAACTCATTATTCTGGAATGTACATTTTCTCTATCTCTTACTGATTAAGTTTATGTGATCTTTGACAGTGTCTAAATATTGTACAAACATCGTATTTTTCCCACCGATATGCGATGAATGATTTGTTCCTTTAATCATTCAACATATCTATGGAAAACTGATGAGTGGGTAGTTGGGAGGTAACGAAAATGGTTCACTGAGTATGTAGGTAGTTAATCTAACAATTATTAAATTCCTTTTATGTCAATAACTGGGTGGATGAAACCAATTGGTTGCTCACCAGAGTTATTCTCCACACTAGTATTTATATACTGTGTGACAAGAGCGTGCTCGGTAATAGATATACATTACCGATCAACCAACCGAGGAAAAAACCAACACGACGCTGGTGGAAAAAGCCCCGCGAAAAGGAGAACAAAGGAGAACGAAAACGAGGAACGGGGGCGAGAGGACGGAACTGGGGAAGGGACAAGAACAGACAACGAAAAAGATCCCCACCAGCAAGTACGCTCTTAATAAACAAACAAGACGGGAAAAGGGACTCTCTAATAACTAGCAGAAAGTGACTAATTGTGTTTTTAGCCCAGTTTAGGTAGATTCATTAAATTAAGCTGGGTCAGACCACTTAGGCCTACATTGTGGCCTAAGAACCAGCATCAACTCATAGCTTAACAAAGGTAAAGGTAGATTGCCCTAACCTTGTTTGGTGAGGAATCCTACTGTGGACCTCAATTTATCTGCCCGCTCTGGACCATTTCCGGAATCTCTAGGCT
The DNA here is from genome assembly GCA_023014485.1 of Bathynomus jamesi. Taxonomy (NCBI): domain Eukaryota; kingdom Metazoa; phylum Arthropoda; class Malacostraca; order Isopoda; family Cirolanidae; genus Bathynomus; species Bathynomus jamesi. Next base: position 68,987 of record JAJOZX010005779.1, on the reverse strand, counting down.
GACCCCTCTAGGCTAGACTTGATCTACTCTATAGTTAGACTGGGGAAATAAGGGGTAGGTTAATTGTGGACCAATTCATACAGAGCATTTTTCACATTGGTGGTCCGTGTGTCGGGAATTTACAAACCTTAACCTTACTTAACAAAAATTGCAGAATTAGGCTAAATGGTCTAGCCTAAGCCTAACCTAATCAAGCCTAATTAGGTCTACAACCTAGGGCCTAACTGGGAAACATTTACATTTAAGGAGTCTCATTCTCTTATAAGCTTAGACCTGAGTGACACATAAGTACTTGGGGGGGATTAAACCAAATTTAAACTTGACTGTTTTGTCTGTGCTCTCTCTTCTCTGGTAATTTCTTCTTGTCCTCTATTTCATTACGATCCCCAGTTAAACAACATTAGTGAACAAGCATTTAAAATGCATACAACTCCAAGCATCCAATTCTTCTTTTAAGGAAGAATCACTCAACAGATTTTTTCAACAGGCACATGCATTCCTTGCAATCTGTGTGTATATATATGTATATATACACTGTACTCTTTACATGTGCCACAAATACACTCAACCTATCTGAACATAAGCAAGGATTGCATGGGTTACTCAAAAGGGTCTTATGGCCTACTTTGGCCATAGCCCAAACACTGAACCTTGGTCTTATGGCCTACTTTGGCCATAGCCCAAACACTGAACCTTGGTCTTATGGCCTACTTTGGCCATAGCCCAAACACTGAACCTTGGTCTTATGGCCTACTGTGGCCATGAGCCAAACAATAAGGGTCTTATGGCCTACCTTGGCCATGGGCCAAACAACTGAACCTTGGTCTTATGGCTTACTGTGGCCATGAGCCAAACAATAAAGGTCTTATGGCCTACCTTGGCCATGGGCCAAACAATAAAGGTCTTATGGCCTACCTTGGCCATGGGCCAAACAATAAAGGTCTTATGGCCTACCTTGGCCATGGGCCAAACAATAAAGGTCTTATGGCCTACCTTGGCCATGGGCCAAACAAAGGTCTTATGGCCTACCTTGGCCATGGGCCAAACAATAAAGGTCTTATGGCCTACCTTGGCCATGGGCCAAACAATAAGGGTCTTATGTCCTACCTTGGCCATGGGCCGAATAACAATTGAACCTTGGTCTTATGACCTACCTTGGCCATGGGCCAAACAATAAGGGTCTTATGGCCTACCTTGGCCATGGGCCAAATAACAATTGAACCTTGGTCTTATGGCCTACCTTGGCCATAGGCCAAACAATAAGGGTCTTATGGCCTACCTTGGCCATGGGCCAAACAATAAAGGTCTTATGGCCTACCTTGGCCATGGGCCAAACAATAAAGGTCTTATGGCCTACCTTGGCCATTGGGAAAACTATTACTTTGGACTTAGTGAATAGTGAGGGTAGCACCACTCCAGTGAGATGTCTTATAGACTGTTGTTCTCAACAAACATTTGTTTCGCAAAATGTAGTTAATAAATTGGGTTTGACACCAATCCCGAATGAACAAAAACTCAATATTGCATCCTTTGTTAAGGATAACTCGGACAAAAATAGCTATAAGACAATTGACCTGGAACTACATTTAGAAAATAAATTAGAGAAAATTGAAGCAGTTATTATTTTTAAAGTAGGACAAAACAAACTGGTTATACGGCCAAAGGTGGGCAGTTGCGCCGCAAAAAGTTGCGGCGCAACATTTTTGGTTGCGCTTGCGCTTGCGGCGCAACTTTTTGAAAAGGGTTGCGCTTGCGCGTGCGGCGCAACTATTTCAGCAGAGTTGCGGTTGCGGTTGCGGCGCTACAAAAATTGTTGCGCGTGCCCACCACTGCAGATATACGTTAAATGCAAAGATGGGCAGTTGCGGCGCAACTTGCGGCGCAACATTTTTGGTTGCGCTTGCGCTTGCGGCGCAACTTTTTGAAAAGGGTTGCGCTTGCGCGTGCGGCGCAACTATTTCAGCAGAGTTGCGGTTGCGGTTGCGGCGCTACAAAAATTGTTGCGCGTGCCCACCACTGGTTATACCCAAACTAGAACAAACCATAAATCATTTGGGAAAACACTACAAAATAGCTGATAGACATATCACTAACAACACAGTAGCTAACATTGAAATGTTAATGGGGGCAGATTATATTAATCTTATTCATAAGGGCATAGTGAAGATAGGTAATGGTATAGCTATTCAGACTCCATCAGGGATAGCCCCTTTGGGTGACCTATCCAAATACAACCTAGACCTAAACCAAAATAGTTCATGACTAACAAATACTATGTGCCTCAACTCAGTCCTACATAACACCTGTAAGAATAGCAACACTTTGAATAATATTATATCAACTGAGAACATTAATTCATCACTATCAAATGAAACTCTGGATGAGGCAATTCAAACTTTATGGTTGCTAGAATCTGTGGGTATACATGACACAAATCAAACTTCAGAAGATCAGTTAATAGTAGAAAGATTTGAAGACACCATTCAGTGCAAAGACAATAGTTATTTTATTGAGTTACCTTGGAAAATAAATTGTCCAACTTTAAGAGACAATCTCAAAGTAGCTAAAGGACATTTATATAAAGTAATGAAAAAACTCAAACAAGATAATAATATTCAAATATATAATGATGTCTTCAAAGAACAGCTACAGAAAGGCTTCATTGAAGAAGTAACAAATAACCCTTTTAAAAAAGATGGTTGTCATTATTTAACCCACAGGGGGGTTTATCGACAAGATGCCCCAACAACAAAACTCAGAGTAGTATATAACTGTAGCCTCAAAGACAGTGATAAACACAGTTTGAATGATTGCCTGATTGAGGGTCCTAATCTCATTTCTGACCTTGTGAAGATCTTACTGAGGTTCAGGTTGGATAAATATGCCGTACAAAGTGACATTTCAAAGGCATTTTTGAGAATAAATCTTAAAAATGAATATGATAAGAACCAACTTAGGTTCTTATGGTTCAAGGATCCATTTGATTTGAATAAAGGGTTCATAACCTATAGATTTAATGTTGTGTTGTTTGGAGCCAATTGCTCACCTAGCCTATTAGCATTGACAATTGGACATCATTTGAACCAGTTTAATAACTCTTTAACATTGAACTTCCTTAAGGAACATTTTTACGTAGACAATCTAATAGGCTCAACAACAACAAAATCTGAATTATCTGAAGTCTATGAACACTCTCAAAACATTATGCAACAAGGTAACTTTGAACTTAGAGAGTGGATTTCAAATGATGAGGATTTAAACAAAAAGATTTTAAAGGATAATAATGGTCTTACTGAGCCATCAGACAGAGTTAAAACTTTAGGTATGAACTGGTATTTGGATGCAACTTCTAACAGTCATGATTCAATCTGTACTAAAGGTTTTAAACTTGATGAGGAAGCAAATACTAAAAGACAAATATTATCAGAGGCTTCCAAAATTTTTGATCCTATGGGTCTATTCCTGCCTTCAACAATAAAATCAAAGATTCTCCTCCAAGAAATTTGGAGGACAAATGTTGGGTGGGATGATCCAATAACAAATGAAAATAAAAAATCTTGGAAGAAGTTAGCTGCTGATTTAACAAAAGTGCAGAACATTAAAATTCAAAGGTGCTGTGGGTTTAGGGATAAGCCTCAGAGACTTCATGTGTTTGCTGATGCAAGCACACAAGCTTATGGGTGCTGTGCGTATCTTGTAAGTCCTACAGAAAGTCATCTAATTTATGCAAAAGGGAAAGTTGCACTTCTCAAACCTACCCGAACCATACCTCAATTGGAACTATTGGCTGCTGCATTAGCCATTAAAACCATTTCATTGCTTAAGGATGCTTACCATGATGTGAACATAACTGATATCCACATCTGGCTTGACAGTCAGATTTGTCTTGCCTGGATACGGAATGATAGCATTAATAGTAAGAATATCTTTGTAAGAAATAGGCTAAAAGAAATAGCTGAAGCTAATGAAAGCCTACAAGTAAACTTTCACTATGTTCCAACTAAACAAAATCCAGCAGACTTTCTGACCAGAGGTTTATCCTACAAGTTGTTGAAGTCAAACAAAACTTGGTTTATGGGACCTAAGTGGTTCTGTAATACAGACCAATGGCCTGTGGAACAAGTTAACTTGACATTAAATTTAATCTTTTCAAATGAAAAGGTTGAACCAATCACTAATTATGAACGTTATTCTGACTTCAGTAAACTTGTCAGGGTCACAGCCTACTGTTTGAGGTTTGCTCACAACTGTTTAACTACAATAAACAAACAGCTAAATAAAAACAATCATAATTATACAGAAGTTGCAACCAAGTACTGGATAGGCCATGCACAACAAAAAGAGTACAATAAAGAGTTAGAATTCTTGACTAATGGGAAACAAACAAAAGAACCTGTACCATCAGTAGTTGTGGATCTAAACTTGTTCAGAGATGAGGAAGGCCTTCTAAGGTGTAAAGGGAGATTAGACAAATCAAAACTGTCATACAAAAGCAAACATCCAATCCTTTTACCTAGATTTAGCTATTTGACCACATTAATCATCAGACAAACACACAATGATGTATATCATATGGGGGTACCACAGACACTAACTACATTAAGAAAAACTTATTGGATACGCAAGGGAAGGATCACTGTTAAAACAGTCCTGAGTGAGTGTGTCACATGTAGGCGTATTCATGCTAGGCCCTATAGGAAACCAAATCCTCCTGCTTTGCCAGAGGAGAGAGTTACTCTCAACAGACCCTTTGAGACTGTAGGCATTGACTATACAAGAGCATTGACTGTAGGGGTGGGTGACACTGAACAAAAAATGTACATTGTACTGTTTACATGTGCTGCCTCACGAGCTGTTTATTGGATGTTGTGGAGGACCTTACAGCAGAATCTTTTGTTGCTGTCTTTAAGAGATTCTGTGCACGACATTCAGTACCAAAGACAGTTTGGACTGACAATGCTACATATTTCAAGGCTGGTGAACAAGTCATCCACGACTTGTTAAGCGATGAACTCACACAATTATATATAAAAAATTCAAACATAAAGTGGAAGTATATTCCAGTTGCCTCTCCTTGGTATGGTTCTATCTGGGAGAGAAATATACAAACAGTAAAGAATTGCTTGAAGAAAGCAATTGGTAAAAAACAGATACACTTATTTGAGTTGCTCACTCTCCTGGCTGAGATTGAGAACATCATCAACAATAGACCACTCACTTATGTGAGTGACAACATTAATGACCCGGAACCATTAACTCCAAATCATTTGATTCGGGGAGAACAAGTTAGTCTCCTGCCGGACTACAATATAGACTCTTCAGAAGACCCAAACTGGACTCAACGACATGATGAGCTCCAGACTAAGTTACAACATTTAACTAGAGTTAAAGCTCATTTCATTAAACAGTGGAAAACTGAGTACTTGATGGGTCTAAGGGAGAGACATAAACAAATGACTAAGAAGGATTGGTCTGACACAATTAAGGTAGGGGACCTTGTTCTCATACATGACAGTACTCCAAGACAATACTGGCCTCTGGCTAGAGTTTCAGAACTCAGACCAGGGGCAGACGGGGTAACAAGAGTGGTCAAATTAAGGACTTCAACGGGTGACACAACAAGAGACATTTCTCTTTTGTACCCTTTAGAGTCTGGACCCAAAACAATGGACTTTGGAGAACCTTCTCCACTGACAGTAACAACTGGAGACACTGAACTTCCAGTAACTATTCCTTTGACAGTAGGAGTGGTAACGCATCCTACTACAACATTGACAGACACAAGACCTCAGCGACAAACAGCATTAAAGGCGCGACTATTTTTACAACAAAAAATAGATGCTGGGGAATTGTAATTTTATCTTCTAACTTTCACTTTTTCTTTTCTTATGGTAAAGACCATAGACAGTTTCATCCTATGGATGTATATTTTCTCTTCTAATTAAATGCTACACCTTCTCCATGAGAAGGTGAGGATAGGCACTGTTAATCAGATTAACAGGCATTTACAGTCAAATAGTTAGCTAGTCTACACTCAGACATAAAAATTGGTGACAATGACACCAAAATTTTTATCTCCCGGGGCCCAGTATATGGAAAACTGATGAGTGGGTAGTTGGGAGGTAACGAAAATGGTTCACTGAGTAGGTAGGTAGTTAATCTAACAATTATTAAATTCCTTTTATGTCAATAACTGGGTGGATGAAACCAATTGGTTGCTCACCAGAGTTATTCTCCACACTAGTATTTATATACTGTGTGACAAGAGCGTGCTCGGTAATAGATATACATTACCGATCAACCAATCGAGGAAAAAACCAACACGACGCTGGTGGAAAAAGCCCCGCGAAAAGGAGAACAAAGGAGAACGAAAACGAGGAACGGGGGCGAGAGGACGGAACTGGGGAAGGGACAAGAACAGACAACGAAAAAGATCCCCACCAGCAAGTACGCTCTTAATAAACAAACAAGACGGGAAAAGGGACTCTCTAATAACTAGCAGTAAGTGACTAATTGTGTTTTTAGCCCAGTTTAGGTAGATTCATTAAATTAAGCTGGGTCAGACAACTTAGGCCTACATTGTGGCCTAAGACCCAGCATCAACTCATAGCTTAACAAAGGTAAAGGTAGATTGCCCTAACCTAGTTTGGTGAGGAATCCTACTGTGGACCTCAATTTATCTGCCCGCTCTGGACCATTTCCGGAATCTCTAGGCTGACCCCTCTAGGCTAGACTTGATCTACTCTATAGTTAGACTGGAGAAATAAGGGGTAGGTTAATTGTGGACCAATTCATACAGAGCATTTTTCACATATCCTTACTGTTTTTACCCGCCTTAAAATAGATATTCACTGATTCTCCGACATTCCGACTGGAACCTCTGACCGTCTGACGTACTTCCTACTCGTCGGGGTACTCCTTTCTTGCCTATGATCATGCCAGCTGCCGTTCGCTGCGATGTGACTCATCGGAGATGAAGTGCAGTGAAACAATAACAATAACAACAACAACAGTGTTGCCACTTTCCTATTTCCAAATCAGACCAGATCGATGTCAAAAAAAGACCAAAATAAACTAAATTCAAAACAGAAAGAACTAGAAAATAAACCAACCTTTTTTATTAACCTATGGGCAAAATAGGGACGTGAGCTGAATCATTTTCATCAGAATCATCTTCCTCCTCCATTGTTTTTTCTTGTTGAATGTAGGCAAGCTTTGTTCCAATGTTCTTAATAACACTTTCTGGTAAATCATATGTATGGCATGTTTTTTCGGCTCTCTTTATACCATCTCGAATGCTGAGGATTGCATTTAAAAGTTCAGTCTTCATTCGGTTTCTTTGTTTGGACTTCACAATGTTCATTTGGCTGAAGATTCGTTCTACTTCCGCATTGGAGTGTGGTATGCATAGAACATGTGTAGCTATAGTTGACAACTCTTTGAAAGAGTTATCTCCAGCAGCATCACGGTACATAGAAACTTCAGCCCAGAATTGTTGAGTATCAAGAATGTTGGCCCGTTTCACCAATGTTAAGTTGTTCCATTGAACATCTATTTGGCTTATATCATTAGGAGACACGCATAGCATTTCGAGTACATCTGTTATGCGTTCCTTGGACACATTTAGTGCATTAGATACTGAGAAAAGCGAGATCTTCTTTAAGATGTGGATATTTTCTGGGACTCTTTGTCTAATTTCCATCAACAAATGAACCACAAATTTTGTGCACCTTCGTCTAATAACGTTATCTTCTGTATCATTAAGATTCAGTTCTCTAAGCTTTTTTTCAGCTTCATAGCCTAAATATGGCTTTGCATCTAAGTTTTCTTCAATGATACAGGTAAAAGGGTCAAGCTTTTTCATTGGAACCACAATCTGTTTCAGAAGGCTTTCTGCAAGAAAAACTAGACTTTCCAATAATTTTGTAGGATCTACGTTTTTTTATTCAAAACTTAGATTTACTCTATTGACATCAGTCAATACATGTTTTAAAAATAGCAAATATGCTCTGTTCTTTTCATCACAGAACATATTATACAACATTTCAGAGGTGTGGCATTTTTATTCCCTCCGAGTAATTTCAAAGTGACACCTCAATTCAATCCATTGATCACAGATTCGCGTTACAGCAGAAGCAATTGATAACCATCTAGTTTGACATGCTTGAACAATCTTTAGCGAACAGTGTTCCTTATTGATAGTACTGTAAAGCCTTTTGTAGGCTAGTTGACGTGAGTGAGACCTACTGAACCAGTTATAGGTCTCGCTAACCATGAAGTCTAAGTTGCGAGGCAGTGTTTCATTGACATCACTAGAGGTAGCTAATTATAGGGAGTGACAGAGGCACCTGACAAGTATTAATGAAGGTAATTCTGCTTACAGTTTTACGTACAATCCGTTATTAACTCCTGTCATAACACTTGCATTATCAGTTCCAATTCCAATCATTTTTTTAAATTCAAGCCGCACTTCTCCAAAGTTGATTTTAGCAAATTAACCATGGCATCAGCTGTGCATTCTTCAAGTATGGCTAACTCAAGAAAAGTTGACACTATCTTCTTTTTAGAGATGCTAAAATATATTATAGTTATCCCTAAACACTTAGCAACACTAATGTCTGTAGATTCATCTAAAAGAAGAATACTGTATCCTTCATCTCCAATGTCATCCTTTAACTCGTTCAAAAAATATGGATACAAAATATTTTTCATTAGAGCACTACACTTTGTACGGTGAAATTTCATTTGGCGAGCAATATTACTGTCAGAAAATGATCTCTTGCACAAATCAGTTAAGTGATCGCATGCATTCAAAGAGCAATGTTCGGCAATAAATAATGCTTGTCTTGCCTCAGCAATGCTAGTTTCATTACTTACGGATTTTGGGGGAAAATCTAACTTTTTCTGACTGGTTGATGCGAACGAAGAACTATAAGAAGAGTGTTTCTTTGTACTAATATGTTGTTAGATGTCTGCATATCTTGCTCGAAAAGAGATTTTGCAATATTTACAATATGCCTTGGTTGAATTTCCGGTTCCTCTCGAATCCATTCTTTACACATGGGATCTTTCAGCCACTCCTTCCTAAATTTCTGAGCATACGTCTGCTTTGGCATGTTAAATTTTTTTATGGGTTGTAATATCACTCAAATTCTTACGAAGAACAACTGACAATTACTGCACATCGAGATGATCGAGTACCGACTACCGACACGTCACATGAGTAAAACGCGACAGCAGACGAAAATGAAGATCTAACTTACGTATGCAGACGAAACAAACACGTCAGAGTCTGTTTCAACCCATGATTAACATAAAATTTGAATAGAAAAATATTAAAAAAAACGTTTAACATGAATTGAGTACTGGGATGAAGAAAGAGACTAGATTAAGACTAACTGAGAAAGACAAAAAACTAAGTTTTAAAACCATAAACCAAAATCGAAAAAAATAAACCAAATGAAGCTATAATAAACTAGATCTGGCCTTAAAAAGACGAAGTTGGCAACACTGAACAACAACAACAACACATTGTATTTGTGGTAACGATCGCAAAGATTGCCACTTGCCAGTTCCTTTCTCTTAATCCATTGTAACGGGTGGAGGAACAAAATCGATCCGCGCAATGTCGACAGGCGGGTTACATTATGCTCGGTTAGGTCTTGTTAAGTTAGCCTCGTTAGGTGAGATTAGTCATTTTCATTGAAAATGTGAAATTAGTTTGAAATGTGAAATCCATATATAATACTCGCATGAGGTAGAACGTCGACATTATGAAATTTGATTTGATTCATGTAACACCATTGTAAACCGTGAATATAAATAGCAAATGGTATAGAGTATAAAATTAATTTACAAAACATTAAATGGAACTGCGGCTACTTCTTTAAACAGAGTGAAATGAGTTAAAAATATATACTGTAATATGTCTCTTATTCTTCATGATGCTCAATATGGATGAACGTGGCGATATTTGTTCAAATGGAATTTTTTTTTAATTAAAATATTTGTACCAAAATAATTATGTATAAATTAGTTCTTCTTTTTGCTAGTAAAATTTTCAGATTACTACTACTACTACAACTACTACTACCACTACTACTACTACTACTAATAATAATAATAATAACGGTAACGTGTTACAACATCTGAAAAAATGCCTCTCTTCCTTGGTGGCAGGAGAACCTGTTAAAGAGAAAACTATTTTGAAGTACTTATCGTGGAATACTCTTGGCCCAGCCGTAGTACTGCATGGTAGGGTTAACGCCCAGGTCTATCTGTCAATATTGGCTGACCAGGTCCATCCCATGGTCCAAACGCTGTTTCCCAATGGTGGCGCCGTCTTCCAGGATGATAATGCACCAATCCACACCGCTGGGGTCGTTAAAAACTGGTTTGAAGAGCATGTTAGTGACGTAGAACGCTTGGATTGGCCTCCACAATCGCCGGATCTTAACACTATCGAGCATCTGTGGTGTCAGTTGGAGCAGCAGGTCAGAAGCCGATTCCCACCGCCGGCGTCTTTGGCGGAACTGGAGCAGGGTTTGCTCGAAGAATGGCTCAGGATTTCTCTAGCCACTGTCCAAAAGCTGTATGAATCAATTCCCCGACGCATTGCAGCTGTTATTGCCGCTAAAGGAGGACCAACTCCATATTAAGAATAAAAACCGCCATTTATCAAGGTGTTCATATTATTTTGTCCAACCCCTGTATATAAAAATACATACATACATATATATATATATATATATATATATATATATATATATATATATATATATATATATATATATATACTATATATATATACATACATACATACACATACATACATACATATACATATAATAAGAAATACGCATACCACAATAAATTGAAAAATACAATTGTAAGAGAAACATACGGATTTATAAGGAAAAAAGAGACAAAAACAAATTTCACCAAAGGTTTAGCAAAAGAATAAAGAAATAAAAATAAATATAAATTGGAAAAATTACAAATAATACAACTAAACATGTACACCCGCATAACCAAATATACATACATGTACATACATATATAAATACATAAATACATATATATATACCTATACTGTACATATATATACATATATATACATACATACACATACATACATACATATACATATATATAAGAAATACGCATACAACAATAAATTGAAAAATAAAATTGTAAGAGAAACAGATTTATAAGGCGAAAGAGACAAAAACAAATTTTTACCAAAGGTTTAGCAACCTGCCCTTTTTGTTTAAATCCATTCTGAAGGAATTCAGAGCAACGGGATCGAGTTGAAACAGACCTTTACTCATGTTAAAGTTATTTGTAAGTTGAATTATAGCAGACTCAAGAATATTTCTATTAACAATGTTGCTAGAGTGAAACAAAACTGATGCATTATTCCAATCAATACAATGGGATAACTCAGACAAATGGACAAAAAGGGCACTGGACAACTGTCCCGTTCTAACGGAATATTGATGCTGTTTTACACGCGTTTGCAAATCCTTTCCCGTCTGACCTATGTAAAAGGAATCACATTGCTTACACCCAATTTTATAGATAGTGCCTAAATTATTGGTAAGGCTATTTTTTACTATGATGTTTTTCACAATATTTTTATATGAAAAAACTACACTGATATCCAAAAGTTTAAGTACATTAGCAATGCCTAAAAAGCCCGGGAAAAATGGAAGTACTAAAATATTCTTTGACAAGGTGCGAGTGTTATTATTCACACGATAGAAGGTTCGTTTAGCCTTATTAAGACAAGATTCCATGAACGCAGATGGGTAACACAGCTCACTTCCAATACCGTTGATATTTTCCAATTCAGCATCAATGTATTCCGGACTGGCAATCCTAAGAGCGCGGAGAAACATTGAGGAAAACATGGCCTTCTTAATAGGGATGTCATGTCCAGAGTAAAAGTGTACGTAGGACAAATTGTTTGTTTTTTTCCGATGGATACTAAACTTAAAACCTGGGCTATCCCTATGTACACGCACATCCAAAAACGGGATTGAGTTGTCTTGTTCCACTTCTAAAGTAAACTTAATGGAAGGGACTTGGTCATTTAACTGAAGGAGAAAGTCATCCACGTCACGATTCATGGGCCAGATACCCCAAATATCGTCGACGTACCGCAACCATGGGATGCCAACCCCCAGGATTCTCGGAATGTAAGTAATTTCAAAAAACTCCATATAAATATTGGAGAGAAGGGGCGACAAAGGGTTGCCCATGGCCATCCCAAAAACTTGTTGATAATGCTCGCCATTGAAAGTGAATTTACAATCCTTGATACAAAGCTTAATAAGTTCCAAAACAGTGTGTGCAGGTAATGGCAGATCATAGTTATGTAATTCTCGGGCGAGAAAGTCAAGCATATATATATGTATATGTATATATTCATCATATATATATATATATATGTATATATTCATCATATATATATATATATATATATATATATATATATATATATATATATATATATGCACTAAAATCACAAAATAACACGTGACCTTATTAATAAGCAAACAACCACAGGGAAAAGGAAACACAAAGTCCGAGCGCTTTCGTGATATATTCACATTATCAAGGAGGAACAGAAAATAGACGGAGATTACAAAGTAAATGAGTTAAATAGACAAGCAAAAAATTCACAATCGGCACCTCAAATTAAAGGCCTTAAAGCCCTCCAAAGATTATTTCAATTGATAACATAATCTGTAAGCAGCTAAATTACTAAATATAAAAAAAAAAAAGAAGTATACTGTATAGATGAAATTAGACAAAAAAAAAACCAATACAGAGAACAAAAATTATTATAATGGTTATTAACACTAATATTTAATTAAAACAGGCAATTAATTGGCAAGAATTTAATGAAAAACAAATAGATAACGTAGATAACGTAGATAACGTCACGATTCATGGGCCAGATACCCCAAATATCGTCGACGTACCGCAACCATGGGATGCCAACCCCCAGGATTCTCGGAATGTAAGTAATTTCAAAAAACTCCATATAAATATTGGAGAGAAGGGGCGACAAAGGGTTGCCCATGGCCATCCCAAAAACTTGTTGATAATGCTCGCCATTGAAAGTGAATTTACAATCCTTGATACAAAGCTTAATAAGTTCCAAAACAGTGTGTGCAGGTAATGGCAGATCATAGTTATGTAATTCTCGGGCGAGAAAGTCAAGCATATATATATGTATATGTATATATTCATCATATATATATATATATATATGTATATATATATATGTATATATATATATATATATATATATATATATATATGCACTAAAATCACAAAATAACACGTGACCTTATTAATAAGCAAACAACCACAGGGAAAAGGAAACACAAAGTCCGAGCGCTTTCGTGATATATTCACATTATCAAGGAGGAACAGAAAATAGACGGAGATTACAAAGTAAATGAGTTAAATAGACAAGCAAAAAATTCACAATCGGCACCTCAAATTAAAGGCCTTAAAGCCCTCCAAAGATTATTTCAATTGATAACATAATCTGTAAGCAGCTAAATTACTAAATATAAAAAAAAAAAAAAGTATACTGTATAGATGAAATTAGACAAAAAAAAAACCAATACAGAGAACAAAAATTATTATAATGGTTATTAACACTAATATTTAATTAAAACAGGCAATTAATTGGCAAGAATTTAATGAAAAACAAATAGATAACGTAGATAACAAATAGATAACAGGAGAGAAGTAGTAGAAAGAAAATTGGAGGAATGAGGAGGGCTTTTGAAGACAGAGGGTTGAAAATCAGCAGAAAGAAAACGGAGTACCTGAGGTTCTACGAAAATCAAGACTCAGAAATTAGTTTAGAGGGAGCGAGGTTAAAGAGAGTAAGTAAGTTTACGTACTTGGGATCGACAGTGGCTGAGGACGGTGAGCTGGACACAGAAATAACACACAGAGTGCAATCTGGTTGGAAAAATTGGAAGAAAGTTTCAGGGGTGTTGTGTGACCGAAGAATAGGCGCAAGGGTTAAGGGAAAGGTGTATAAGACTGTGGTAAGACCGGCTATGATGTACGGGGCTGAGTCTTGGGCTATAAAGAAAGATCATGAGAAAAGACTAGATGTAACGGAGATGAGAATGCTGAGATGGATGTGCGGAGTGACAAGGTTGGATAGAGTAAGGAATGAAAGGATAAGGGGCACAACAAAGGTTGGAGAAATCTCGAGGAAGATACAAGAAAGTAGACTGAAATGGTATGGACATGTGATGAGAGGGGACGAAGATTATGTGGGTAAGAGAACGATGAATATGGAGGTGTATGGCAGGAGAAAGAGAGGCAGACCGAAGCGAAGGTGGATGGAGAAGGTGAGGGACGATTTGAGGGAGAAGGGCTTGTCGGAGGAAGAAGCCCAGGACCGGGCTGTGTGGAGGAGGCTGGTCAGAAACGCCGACCCCGCATAGAGGCGGGAACGGGCGAAGAGAAAGAAGAAGAAGAATCTGTAGGCTGCTAAATTACTATACAAATGAAATTAGACAAAACACCAGTACAGAAATCAAAAATTATTATAATGGTTATTAACACTAATATTTCATTGAAGTAGGAAATTAAGAGGCCCGAAATTAATGAAAACAAAGGGAAAGTTGCCATCGTCTTACAGATTATTACAAAATTTCTACAAACAGTCTGGAAAAAAAAATTGTCTTCCCAAAAGCAACCCAGTTCAAAAGTCCAATAAACCCCCCAGCAACCAAAGATTATACACGAAAGAAATATTACAATTAAAATAGACACATAAGAATGTTAACAGTTCTTACAATAATATTTATTTATTTAACCAAGGCAAACCATTAAGGAGCAAGAATGCAGTTAAGAAAACAGTAGGCCCTTCGCCAGCTTTTTGACAATGCACGAATCTAATTTGTACAACCCAGGGCTAATATTAAGGATCAAATCCGCATTATTCTTCTTAATCACACTTGATTCCAATATATTTCTGCTAACAATAGATTTACTAAACCTTAATTTGGAAGCATTTTTCCAATCAATGGGATGATTAGTATCTCTTACGTGAATGAAAATGGCGTTAGATTCCTGGCCACTTCTTATACTGTATTGATGCTGTTTAATACGTAACTCAAGGGTCTTACCAGTTTGGCCAATGTAAAATTTATTACATATTGTGCAAGGGATTTTATATACACAACCATGTTCACTTAAAGGGGAGTTCTTAATCAATGAATTCTTAATTACATCTAAATTTTTGAACGCAATATTTACGTTAAAAGTCCTCAGCAGATTCGGCAGATCAAGGAAATTTTCTCTGAATGGTAACGCTAAAACATTTTTTGTGTTATAAGGAATCTTATCCTTTACTTCGTAGAAGGTTTTCTTTGCCATTTTTAAGGACTTATCTATGCAGTTCTTTGGGTATTTTAAATCAAAAGCAATTTTGTATATTTTACTAATTTCATCGTCAATGAACTCAGGGCTACAAATTCGTAGGCCTCTTAGAAACAAAGTAGAAAGAACGGATCGTTTTATATTAATGTGGTGATCAGAATAATAATGTATATAGGAACAATTATTAGTGGGTTTTCTGTAAATATTGTACTTAAACTTTTTTCCAGACCTATATATTAAAACATCTAAAAAAGGGATCGATGAATCTTTTTCTATTTCAACTGTAAAATTGATAGAGGGAATTAAATTATTAAGTTTGGGTAAGAATTCATTGAGATTTAAAGTCACTGGCCAAAGACAAAGAACATCATCTACATATCTAAACCATGGAACATAATTTGGCAGAATCTTCCTTAATAACTTACCTTCAAAAAACTCAAAATGGGGGAGAGAGGGTTTCCCATCGCCATACCAAATTTCTGTCTAAAATATTCATTATTGAACACAAATTTTGAGTCTACTATGCGCAGCTTAATTAATTCTATAATTGTGGCCACAGGTAATGGCAAATTATGATTAACCGATTCTTCCGAAAGAAACGCTAATAGACCCTCCACCGGGACTCTTGTAAATAAAGCGGTAACATCAAAGCTTACCAATCTAAAATTGTAATTGACACTGATACTATTTAATTTTTCCACAAGGTCTACATTATTATTTATGTGTGATTGTGAAATTGTGCCAAGGAGAGGATTAAGAATGGAGACAAGCCATTTGGATAGCTTATATGAAATAGATCCTATAGAACTAACAATAGGCCTTGCCGGATTATTTGGCTTATGAGTTTTAATCAGGCCATACATATAAGGTAATGACGGTGAAGTACTCAAAAACTGTTTAAGTAACATTTCATTCCCCTTCAAAAGTTGTTTAATTTTCTTGTTAAATGCACTGTTCACAGTTTCAAGGGGATTGTTCCTGAATTTCACGTAAGTGTCCGCATCATTCAAAAGATCATACATTTTTCCTAGATAAACGTCTTTATTGAGGATCACTAAGGCATTTGATTTATCAGCTTTGGTTATATGTAGATTCTGATCTTTTCTTAAAGCTTCATAAGAGTCGAAAAACCTCTGTGGACAATTTGGAATAGAGGGTTTAGACATGGCACTATATACTGTACCTTTACAAATATTCACATCCTCTATAGGTAAATCATTATATTTTTCTAAATTACAGAAAGCCTTAGCTATTTCTATATAGTCCACCTCCTTTTTAGCTGCTGAAAAATTTATTCCATATCCAAGAGCCGTAACCATATTTTTATTTAACACTTTATCTGATAGATTTATGACAAATCCGGGGTTAGCATCCTTAGTCCAATCACTTCTTTCAATTAGAATTTGTAATTTAATATCCAGTTTCCTTTCCACTACACTACATTCTCTTCTAAGTTTGTTATAACAATAGTCCAGTAACCGTTGTTTCCATTCAGGTGGAATTGCCATATCAAAACTATATCTTCTCGCCCTAGTAACTTTAAAAGTTTCTTCGACTTCAATCTTAGTTGTTGTTGTTGTTGTTGTTTAGCCGATCAGCCCACCCTGATCGAGCAAGCCGGCGGCACGCAGGTAACCGATCGCCCTCTCCGGAGTGGACCAGAGGTTCAGCGCACTCGTGATGTTGTGTTGTGTTCGTTGTTGTGCTAGAGCGGTACAGTCCGTCATAATGTGTTCAATTGTTTGTGGTGTGTCTTGGCACAGGTGGCAGGTGTCGTCTATGGAGTTGTCTAGTCTGTGTTTATATGTCCATAAGTTGGGGTGATGTCCACATCGGAATCGTGCTAAGTTAACTCGATCCGATCTGCTCAGGCTGATCTCTGACCTGTTAATGGGCGGCGGCTTCGCACCTAGGACCGCATTCGGACCGAGTCGTGTCAGTGCTTTGTGGGTTAGGTGTGTGTGTATGTGTTTTCTGTACTGTGTGATGTCTGTGGGGCGTGGTATGGAATGGAGTATTTGGTTATAATGTCTCTCTGGTGTTACCTTAATGGTGCGAGGTGTTGGTGCATGATTGTACATGTAGTGGCAAGGGTGTTGTGGGTTAGTTGTCGCTGCTGCCATGAATTGTGTTCCCCTCATGTCTAAATGTTCCCTAACTTTTAGTATTTTTGTTTCTGTGTGCAGGTGTTCTATTGGTGTTGTTTGAGTGCATCCTGTAATGATACGAAGTGCGTTGTTTTGTATTGTTTGTAAGGTGTTTATGTGTGTGTTTGAGATAATGGGTGCCCAGCATGGGCTAGCATAGTCCATAACTGAGCGAATATATTGTTTGTAGATGAGTGATGTTGTTTCCTGCTGGTGTCCAAAGTTTGTGCCTGTTAGTACCCTAAGCGTGTTAAGTCTTGACGTACATTTGTTTTTAATGTCCTGAATGTGGTTTGCAAAAGATAATGATGTGTTGTATGTGACACCTAGTATTTTGGTTCTGTGAGTGTGTGGAATGTTGATGTTGTTTAGTGTAAGTTGTGGAATTACCTGGTGTTCTTTTGTGTTGCTTGTAAGCAAGGTGATGGTTGATTTTGTGGGCGCTACTTTGAGTCTATTGTGTGTGAGCCAGTCTTGTATACTGTTTATGTATGTTTGTAGGTTATTTGTAGCGGTGTCGATGTTGTTGTGGGTGGATGTTTGAGTGATATCATCTGCATATGATGATAAGGTAAGCTTGTTATCTATGGGTGTTGGAATGTCATGCATGTATAAGTTGAAGAGTGTTGGTGAGAGAACAGAGCCTTGAGGGACCCCGTTCGGAAAAAGCTTGTTTTTGGATGACTTGCCATTAAATGTGACATGTGAGTATCTTCCTGAGAGATAGTTGCTCAGCCACCTTTTGGTGTTATTGTGCATGTTTGTGTTGAGTATTTTGTTTATGAGAGGGAAGCGTGGGATAGCATCAAATGCTTTACTAATGTCTATTGTTGCTAATAGTGTACGTTGAGCTGGTCTTCTGGAGTTGATGCCATCCATGATGTGCTGCGTCAGGTTAGTGAGTAATGTCGTGGTTGAGTGGTGAGGTCTGAATCCATGTTGAGTAGGCGATAGTGGTATGTGTGGGTTGGTGATTTGTAAGATTAGTCTTTCTGTTACTTTGGAATGTGTGCATAGTAAAGTAATGGGTCTATAGGAAGCTGGTTCTGTTGGATCTGAGAATAGGTCCGGCCCCGGGAGCCGATCGGCACTCTGACCGTGCCACGCAACAGGCCGTCGACTGCCAGTCTGGCCAACCGTAGACAGCCCGCTGCACGGAGATTTGAGGAAGTTTGGCCACCAGCGCGTTGATGTTTTGGTTTGACGTCGCCTCTTCGCGTTGACGTGTCCTGCGCTGGAGGATGCAGCCACTGTTTAGAAGCTTCCTCGTCAGCTGCTAACACTTTTTTCACGTTGTTCTCGCTACCTGTTCAGACGTTTTTTATAAACAAATCTCAGTTTTCTGCTCAACACGGCTCTTTCTAATTTTAAAATTGATTAGTCAAGGAAGGAAGATGTTGACTTCTATTTTGCAGCAACAGTTGATGATATTTATGTTACTTTACTGATTAATGAAAATGATTAGGCTCTTCAAGTTATAAATGAATTCTTTCGTAATAATTGATAAATACGAAACACAAAACGTATATGCAAACAGGATGATGATGCTTAGACTACTCAAGTTGATGAAGTTTTCTCTTTCTCATATATTGTATCGACGTAATACTGTAAATATATTTAAAGTTTCTGCATAAATAACTTGTGTTTCACAGTAAACAAAGATTTCCCTCAATCTTCTATCACATCCAAACAGTTGCTTCTGCAACACTATTCTCTGGAATTCATCGAAGGGGCGTTCTCTCAAATTCAAAAGTCTATTAGGGAGTAAAGAGGTGGGGAGAACTTGTTCAATTAGACATCTTCTTAGAAATATCAGGTGAACCTTTCGCTTGTGTGACTTAACTAAAGAAGAACAAAAAGTAGAAACAAACAGTGCTAGGCCAGGGAAGAGCAAAGAGAAGGTCTCGAAGTGGCGCGTGGTATCCATTATGCACTAAAATCACAAAATAACACGTGACCTTATTAATAAGCAAACAACCACAGGGAAAAGGAAACACAAAGTCCGAGCGCTTTCGTGATATATTCACATTATCAAGGAGGAACAGAAAATAGACGGAGATTACAAAGTAAATGAGTTAAATAGACAAGCAAAAAATTCACAATCGGCACCTCAAATTACAAAATTACAAAAATTTCACACAGTACGTGTCCAAAAAAAAACTCAAAATAAAAATGGCGAAATTTTAGTAATTTTGCCAATTTTTAAAAACTTTGAGTTCAGTGTGCACAATTTAATTATAGCCGTACGATTACAAAAAATTCACACAGTACGTTTCACATAAATACGCAACTTTCCCGACCCCAAGCATTTTGAAATTAAAAAAAAAGTTTTTTTCACTCCACCCTACCGTGTATACACACACGAGTATATATATATATATATATATATATATATATATATATATATATATACACACATTCTAACTGCAAAGAGAGACAGTATAATTAAAGAACGACGCTTGTTAGAAGAGTGTCCGCACAAGAAGAGGAGAGAAAACAAGTAATAAAATGCAGTTAAAATATATATATATATATATATATATATATATATATATAACGTAAAGAACGACGCTTGTATAGGAGAATATTCCGCGCAAGATGAGAGAGAAAGAACGAAACAAATGAAAAAATGAGGTAACCACCCGGGAATCGAACCCGGGATCTTCTGATTGCCGGTCAGATATGATAACCATTACACCACGGGCCTCATTTTTTCATTTGTTTCGTTCTTTCTCTCTCATCTTGCGCGGAATATTCTCCTATACAAGCGTCGTTCTTTACGTTAATTATACTGCGTGTTTGCAGTTACAATGTATATAATGTACGGCATGCGGGAGGTGTCCCTTTGGGGCATTGGTTTCTGCGCGTATGTAGAAGAATTACGACATTTGTTTGAGTGAGGCCCGTGGTGTAATGGTTATCATATCTGACCGGCAATCGGAAGATCCCGGTTTCGATTCCCGGGTGGTTACCTCATTTTTTCATTTGTTTCGTTCTTTCTCTCTCATCTTGCGCGGAATATTCTCCTATACAAGCGTCGTTCTTTACGTTAATTATACTGCGTGTTTGCAGTTACAATGTATATATATATACGGCATGAGAAGGTCCCCCCCTCAAAGAGCATTCGATTCCGCTCTTATGTAGGAGAATTACGAGTTCTGATTCTCGAGAGGCCCTTGGTGTAATGGTTAGTATGTCTGACCGGCAATCGGATGAACCTGGCTCGATTCCCGCGAGGTGCCTCATTTTTCATTACTTGTTTTCTCTCTTCTTGTGCAGACACTCTTCTAACAAGCGTCGTTCTTTACATACAGTATATATATATTAGTGATGTAGCGGATGTCATTTTTTTCACATCCGCGGATGCGGATGCGGATGCGGATGTCTACATTTTCGTTATTTTTTAGGATATATTCGAGATTTGTTGTGTTTAACGTTTATAATAAGTTATTATATAGAGAGAGCTGTAGCTATAATGTAGTATAATTGATTAATTGTACAATAATTGCTGTACTTTTCTCTGAACATATAAAATAATATCAAGCATCTAACTAATATAGAAATCAATTAGTGAATTCGTCTGCAAATAAATTCGTTATATTTTGTTGAGTTTCAGCCACAATTAGAAACCATAATTGTGTTACCAGGATGCGGGACGTGAACCCAACTCAAATGCACCCCACCGACCTCTTTCCCCAACTCCACCCTTATAGAAAGAGATCTTTAATTAGCTTGATAACTATTTATATTAAGTTTAAAGTTTTATTAGGCATATTTATAAATGAGTAATTAAAATAAAGTAAACTAAGATGTTCATTGTTTAATGTTCAAACTTAATTATAGGAAGGTTATGCTTAAGGAACATTAATTTTTCTGCCTTTTCTGCGGCCAGTCTGTTTCTCTTTTCATCATATATTAATCCAGCACTGCTAAATAATCTCTCGCTTGGTACGTTTGTTGGAGGACAGGCTAAATGTTTTCTTGCAAGTTTACTCAAGTATGGATAGATATTCTGCGTATTTTCCACCAACTAATAGGATTGTCACATGCAGCCAGGCGTTTTTCTTGGTGATAGCTCTCGATCATTTTTACTACATCTTTTGACATCGCGTAGGTCTCGTCATTGCTGCTTGACTCAAGAAACTGAGAGACAGATTCTGTGATAGATTTGCTTGTTGAAGGTGTTGGTTCTGTCACTGAAACTTTTATTCTTTTGGTGGGTGGCGAAGCGACAGATTCAAGAGATTAAGCTCTTCAACTGCTTTGCCAAGTGATGATTTAACTCGTTCTAATGTACTAGGTGAAAATAACTTAGCTTTGTAACGTGGATCTAAGTAGGTTGCAAGAGAGTAACTTCATACAAGAACAGCCTCTCGTCTTGTCGCTTGCATCACTTTTGCGCACAATGAACTAATTCTATTAATATAGTAGAATTTGATAATTTCCGCTTATTAATGACGTTTTATCTCAACGGTCCACATCCGCACGACATCCGCAGTCCAAAGTGCGGATGCGGATGCGAGAAAATGTGCGGATGTTCCGCGGATGCGGATGTGACTTACATCACTAGTTAATAGTAGAAAGCCCATTAAAGACTGAAGCGGCGTTCTGCGGACTTCCGACGCGGACATCGCCAATGTGCTTAATGAGTACTTTGCGGGAGTGTTCACCAGGGAGGACACCCGCATCATCCCCGAGCCAGAGTCAGGCACGAAGGTGCTGGCCTGGATAGTGTTCGATGTACCGCGACAGTCGTTGCCGATAGAATAGACAAACAGCGCGTTTAAGGCTCCTGGGCCAGACCAGTTTCTTCCCAGAGTGTTGCGGGAGGTGCGCGACCAGTTGGCTCCCTACCTGGCTACAGTTGTAGGTAAATTATTAGAGGGGATAATAGCGGATAGGATCGTTGACCATTTGGATCCCTACAAGCTGCTTGGGACTCCCAACATGGGTTTAGACGGCATAGGTCGTGTCTCACCAACTTTCTTCAGTTTTTCCACGTCATGTTGGGTGAGTATGATAAGAGTAGGGCGATTGATATACTTTATCTCGACTTTCAGAAAGCCTTTGATAAGGTACCTCACCGCCGGGTAATGGCCAAAGTGCGCGCACTGGGTATCGGTGGGGAAGTAGGTAGGTGGATTGAAAACTGGCTGAAGAATAGGCGGCAGAGGGTTGTAATTAAAGGGGCTAGTTCGAGTTGGGCCTCGGTCACTAGCGGGGTTCCTCAGGGTTCCGTTTTGGGGCCGCTGTTGTTTATCTTTTACATAAATGATATAGACGGTGGCATCGTCAGTCGGATCGCCAAATTCGCTGATGACACCAAGCTTGGGGCCAATGTTGGGACGCCGGAGGCGATCGAGCAACTGCGTGCGGACCTAGGTAGGATAGGAGAGTGGTCCGAAAAATGGGAAATGCCGTTTAACTTGGATAAATGCAAGGTGATGCACATTGGCTACGCCAATCCCAAGTCGGACTACTCGATGTTGGGGAGTAATATCGAGGCGACTGATTTGGAAAAGGACTTGGGTGTGCTAATTAGCAGCGACCTTAAGTTTACGAAACAGTGCGTAGAGGTGGAAAAGAAAGCCCAGAAGCTGTTGGGTTATATCAGGAGGCAATTTCAGTTTCGGAACAAGGAGATCGTGCTCTCTCTGTACAATTCCCTGGTTCGGCCGCATCTGGAGTATGCAGTGCAGTTCTGGTCGCCCACCCTCAGGAAAGATATTGAGAGGCTGGAGCGAGTGCAGGTGAGGGCCACAAAGTTAATCCCGTCCGTTAGGCATATGGGCTACAATCGACGGTTACGCGCCCTGAACTTGTTTTCGCTGGAAACTCGGAGGCTGCGCGGTCAACTGATCGAGGTTTTCAAGTTCTTACGCGGGTTCAACGATGTCGATTTTAGAAGTATGTTTAGTTTAAATGATAACCCAACTCGCAACAATGGTTGGAAGTTGGATTTGAAATGGTTTAGGACTAGTGTGTGTGGGAATTACTTTACGTATAAGATCTGTGACACATGGAACAGGTTACCTTCGGAAGTTGTGAACAGTTCCTCTGTGGATCAGTTCAAGAAAAGGGTAGACGAAATCTTGCACACTATTTGAGTGTGTAAAGACATTTAGGACCTCAGTCTGCGGAAATTTCTTTTCCTATAAAATAGTTAATATCTGGAACCAACTTCCCTCAGAGGTTGTTTCCAGTCAAAGTGTAAATGTGTTTAAAAATAGGCTAGACAAAGTACTGAATACTCATAGTTTAAGACTAAAACATAAGAAAACTCTGCAGGAGATCGCTTGCACGGTGTCTCTGTGAGCAAGCTAAATATAGAGCTATTTATATATTCTCCACTTTCCTGAAAAATTTCCTTGGCTACTTTTCCAGGGTCAAGGTATTTTCTTCAACCTTTTTCCGTACCTGCCTCTGGCAGGGAGGGAGCGGAGGGTGGGGAGAGAGCCTTCTACTTTTCTATCCAGTTTTCTACTACTGCTAGGATAGTTTAAAGAAAAATAAACTTTTACAAAATTTTCCCTGGCACCCGTTGCCATTGGTACCTCCTCGGTATGGGCCGCAAGGCCTTTTGAGGTGCTTCTTTTCCTTGTAACTCCTTGTAACTCTCTCTCTCTCTCTCTCTCTCTCTCTCTCTCTCTGTTAGCATCAGGGATAGCGTAGGAGAGATGGAGTTAGAGGTTGGCGGCGATGTTGAGGGAGTGTGGAGTGCATTCCGAGACGAGTTTATGGTGCTGCAGTCTGCTGCCATACCCTCAAAACCGGTCACCCCTGCTTCAACGCAGCCTAAGTGGTTCAATCGTGACATCGCTTCGGCTATCCGAAATAGGAAAGTAGCGTATAGGAGGGCGAAGGCCAATCGTTCCCACGAGAACACTGAAACGTATGTCCGCCTGTGTAGGGAAGTGAAGGCGAACGTTAGGCTAGCGAAACGTAACGAAGAACTACGGGTGGCAAGCCTCTGCAAGGGGAACCCTAAGGAATTCTTCATTTATGTTAATAGTAGAAAGCCCATTAGAAGCATGATAGGTCCGTTAAAGGACGGAAGCGGCGTTCTGCGGACCTCCGACGCGGACATCGCTAATGTGCTTAATGAGTACTTTGCGGGAGTGTTCACCAGGGAGGATACCCGCGTCATCCCCGAGCCAGGCGTGAGGCACGAAGGTGCTGGCCTGGATAGTGTTGGATGTACCGCGACAGTCGTTGCCGATAGAATAGACAAACTGAGCGCGTTTAAGGCTCCTGGGCCAGACCAGTTTCTCCCCAGAGTGTTGCGAGAAGTGCGCGACCGGGTGGCTCCCCACCTGGCTACAGTCTTCAACAAATCGTTGGA
Source organism: Bathynomus jamesi (assembly GCA_023014485.1). NCBI lineage: Eukaryota > Metazoa > Arthropoda > Malacostraca > Isopoda > Cirolanidae > Bathynomus > Bathynomus jamesi. The sequence goes on along the minus strand of JAJOZX010005779.1, from coordinate 44,072 downwards.
GATGGGCCAGGTGCCTGGTGACTGGAGGGAAGGCAACGTGACCCCTATCTTTAAGAAAGGGGATCACGAAATTCCAGGGAACTATCGTCCCATTAGTCTCACTTCAGTTGTAGGTAAATTATTAGAAGGGATAATAGCTGATAGGATCGTTGACCATCTGGATTCCTACAAGCTGCTTGGGGACTCCCAACATGGGTTTAGACGGCATAGGTCGTGTCTCACCAACTTGCTCGAGTTTTTCCACGTCATGTTGAGTGAGTACGATAAGAGTAGGGCTATTGATATACTTTATCTCGACTTTCAGAAAGCCTTTGATAAGGTACCTCACCTCCGGCTAACGGCGAAAGTGCGCGCGCTGGGTGTCGGTGGGGAAATAGGTAGGTGGATTGAAAACTGGCTGAGGAATAGGCGGCAGAGGGTGGTAATTAAAGGGGCTAGATCGGGTTGGGCCTCGGTCACTAGTGGGGTTCCTCAGGGTTCCGTTTTGGGGCCACTGTTGTTTCTCATTTACATAAATGATATCGACGGTGGCATCGTCAGTCGGATCGCCAAATTCGCTGATGACACCAAGCTTGGGGCCAATGTTGGGACGCCCGAAGCGATCGAGGAACTGCGTGCGGACCTAGGTAGGATAGGAGAGTGGTCCGAAAAATGGCAAATGCCGTTTAACTTGGGTAAATGCAAGGTGATGCACATTGGCTACGCCAATCCCAAGTCGGACTACTCGATGTTGGGTAGTAATATCGAGGTGACTGATTTAGAAAAGGACTTGGGTGTGCTAATTAGGAGCGACCTTAAGTTTTCGAAACAGTGTGTAGAGGTGGAAAAGAAAGCCCAGAAACTATTGGGTTATATCAGGAAAATGTGTGGATTAGTGAGGAAATAAGCTTGTATAAATTTAAAATCATAACATTAATATCTTCAGGTGCCACAATGACCTTCAATATTGAAAAAAATTGAAAAAAGCAGATTTTAACCAATAATTACAGAAGAGTCCACGATGCACAATAGACAAGAATTTATTCACACTTGTATAAAAATAGCTCAGTCAACCTTTAAAAAAAGTTTCTATTCCCTAAAAACAGTTTTCTATAGTCAGCTCACTCAGCTGTCACGTGAGTACCTCGGTTCAGTGTAGCTGTCGCTCTCGTAGCAGGTGGGTGTTCTGTTGTTGGCGTTACTCAGATAGTCTAAACTATATTTCTTATATATTTTGAATTTCTGTATTGTGTTGCCCTAAGTTTGCCATGTACTATTAACTGAAATTAACGTATAATTGATATTAGCTCTTTCTTTTTCAGATTTGTATACTTTCAAAATGTCTCGAGTTTGTGCAAAATCAACCAGGGCCTCAACTGAGTGCCCCATGTTTGGTATGGGGGAAGATTTGTGGCACAGGAATCTTCCTACATACGAAGGAGTTTTTAAATATTACTTGTTTGTAAGAAACGATTTGAAACAGAATACTAATAAAGATCCTTCAATATCTCAAATATTAGAACAAGTTGTTGATAAATTGAAAACAATTTGGGAAAGTGCTTCCGTCCCAATTCTGTCAGACAGGCGAATTGAAACAATGTTCAGAAGCTACCACGAAAAGTATCGTGTCATTATGAAGCCATACCAAAGCAGAAAAAATTCTGAAGCTTACAAAGCAAAGATTGATATGTTCAAAAAAGAAGCACACACGAAACTTTTTGACATTGCAGCGTGCAAGTGCAAAGTACTAACACAATGTTCTTGTCCCAAAGAAAAAACGGTTCCAAAGGAAGAAGTGACGTTCCTCTTAGATCAAAGGAGTGAAAGAAAACTGTTTATTGATAGAGTAGATATTACACTCTCAAAGAAAAAAGCATCTACGTTGCTAAGAAAGCAAAAAGAAGCTGTGAGGCTCACCAAAGAATCTTCACAGGAGAAATTGCAGGATACAAATGTTGAATTATCATCATCGACATCAAATAGTGAAAGTGAATCTGGCGAAATATCAGACGATACATTTCCAGAGCCAGTTAGCTCGAAGAGAAAGCTCGAACAACCTGAAGAACAATTATTCAAGAAAAGGAAAACTACAAATCTACCTTCAGAGGCTACTGCTTGTGACAGGACTGCAGTTTCAGATCGAGCTGCAGCATTCATTGTTAGTGCAGTATTGCAAGATATTGGAGAAGTTTCTATTGACAATACATCTGAAGTAGTGGATAGGAGTAAAATCAGAAGAGAAAGACAAAAGAAGAGATCAGAAATTATGAAAGATCAAAATCAGGTCCCAATCAGAGGAATCTATTTTGATGGTCGAAAAGATTCTACACTCTTCCAAGAAAAAAAAGAGTCCAAAGTAATCAGAAGAAGGTAACAGAAGAACATATCACTTTAGTGAGAGAACCTGGTTCAGATTATTTGGGCCATTATTCTGTGAATTCTGGATCAGCTGAAGAAATATGTAAAGGAATGTTTGAGTATATTGGAAATAATGACATGAACCTGGAAAACCTTGTTGCCATTGGATGCGATGGTGCAGCAGTCAACACTGGAGAAAAGGGAGGCGTTATAAGGCTTATAGAATTGAAGCTGAAGAAGCCAGTTCAACATTTAGTGTGCCAGCTCCATGCCAAAGAATTGCCATTACGCCATTTAGTTGCAAAGCTGGATGGAAAAACATCTGGCCCCCGCGGATTCACCGGTCCTATTGGCAGGGAATTAGAGAACTGTGAGAGTCTTCCTATTGTCGAGTTTGAAAGGATTGATGCTGAGGAACCAACTGTAGACTGTGAAGATCTTAGCACCGACCAAAAATATCTAATTGATATTCATCAGGCCATAACAAAGGGATATTGCTCTCCAGATCTTGCTCATCGTAGTCCAGGCAAAATGGCACATTCACGATGGCTGACTACAGCAAATCGTTTGCTTCGTCTATACGTTTCAACTGTAAGTCCATCTGAGAACCTCATGAACATTGCTTCTTTTATAATGAAGGTCTACATCTCAATGTGGTTTTCTATTAAGCAAAGTACGTCTTTTGTCAATGGCTCAAAGCATGTTTTCAAAACTATTGAACTAACAAGAACACTGAATGACGAAGTAAAGGATATTGTAAAACCTGTCATACAAAGAAATGCATTTTTTGCAAATCCAGAAAATATTCTAGCATCAATGATTCATGATGACCGCAGCGCCATAAGAGAATTAGCGTGGAGGCGAATAAAGAAAGCAAGGCAAACAAACAAGGAAAAAGTTGTGAGGCGTTTCACAGTACCTGTTATTCAATTTGAAGCTACTGATTATACTGATTTAATTAATTGGCAAAAATGCATTGTCACTGAACCACCTGTGACAAGACACCTGACAGAAAATGAGATTGAAGAATTCATAGAAAACAAGAGTACCCCTCCATTCGAGAAATTCCCTTGTCATACACAAGTAGTAGAAAGAATGGTAAAATTAGTGACTGAAGCATCATCAAAAGTATTTGGATTGAACGCGCGAGATGGCTTCATAAGATCAACACTTCAGTCACGTAAAAAAATGCCATCATTCGAAAGTAAAGCTGAATATAAAGTTTAAATAAAACGTTAATAGAAAAAAACATGCGCAAGGATGGGTGGTTGGGAGGGCATGGGTGGAGCTCGACACGCAGCCACCTCCTCGTGGTGAGTTCTGGATTATTTAGATCATTAATCAAAAGAACATTGATCTAAATAAACTAAGAGCTGCGTAATTCAGTAACTATTTTCATAAATGGAACACTTAATATATAATAATAACAAGTAAGTTTCAGTTATTGTACTAATGCAGAATATAAGAAAATCATTATATTTCACTTTTTTCGACGGCTTTGTGGCACCTGAAGATATAATTTCGCAGGTCTAATATTTATGCACAGTCATTATCTATAGCACCCACATATTTTCCGCACTAGCCATATTTGATTTCGAAACAAAGTTTAAAAACCTCATTTCGATCCGCCCTACTGTACAATTCCCTTGTTCGGCCGCACCTGGAGTAATGGAGTATGCTGTGCAGTTCTGGTCGCCCACCCTCAGGAAAGATATTGAGAGGCTGGAGCGAGTGCAGGCGAGGGCCACAAAGTTAATCCCTTCCGTTAGGCATATGGGCTACAATCGACGGTTACGCGCCCTGAACTTGTTTTCGCTTGAAACTCGGAGGCTGCGCGGTCAACTGATCGAGGTTTTCAAGCTCTTACGCGGGTTCAACGATGTCGATTTTAGAAGTATTAGTTTAAATGATAACCAACTCGCAACAATGGTTGGAAGTTGGATTTGAAACGGTTTAGGACTAGTGTGTGTGGGAATTACTTTACGTATAAGATCTGTGACACATGGAACAGGTTACCTTCGGAAGTTGTGAACAGTTCCTCTGTGGATCAGTTCAAGAAAAGGGTAGACGAAATCTTGCACACTATTTGAGTGTGTAAAGACATTTAGGACCTCAGTCTGCGGAAATTTCTTTTCCTATAAAATAGTTAATATCTGGAACCAACTTCCCTCAGAGGTTGTTTCCAGTCAAAGTGTAAATGTGTTTAAAAATAGGCTAGACAAAGTACTGAATACTCTCATAGTTTAAGACTAAAACATAAGAAAACTCTGCAGGAGATCGCTTGCACGGTGTCTCTGTGAGCAAGCTAAATATAGAGCTATTTATATATTCTCCACTTTCCTGAAAAATTTCCTTGGCTACTTTTCCAGGGTCAAGGTATTTTCTTCAACCTTTTTCCGTACCTGCCTCTGGCAGGGAGGGAGCGGAGGGTGGGGAGAGAGCCTTCTACTTTTCTATCCAGTTTTCTACTACTGCTAGGATAGTTGAAAGAAAAATAAACTTTTACAAAATTTTCCCTGGCACCCGTTGCCATTGGTACCTCCTCGGTATGGGCCGCAAGGCCTTTTGAGGTACTTCTTTTCCTTGTAACTCCTTGTAACTCTCTCTCTCTCTCTCTCTCTCTCTCTCTCTCTCTCTTTGTTAGCATCAGGGATAGCGTAGGAGAGATGGGGTTAGAGGTTGGCGGCGATGTTGAGGGAGTGTGGAGTGCATTCCGGACGAGTTTATGGTGCTGCAGTCTGCTGCCATACCCTCAAAACCGGTCACCCCTGCTTCAACGCAGCCTAAGTGGTTCAATCGTGACATCGCTTCGGCTATCCGAAATAGGAAAGTAGCGTATAGGAGGGCGAAGGCCAATCGTTCCCACGAGAACACTGAAACGTATGTCCGCCTGTGTAGGGAAGTGAAGGCGAAGGTTAGGCTAGCGAAACGTAACGAAGAACTACGGGTGGCAAGCCTCTGCAAGGGGAACCCTAAGGAATTCTTCATTTATGTTAATAGTAGAAAGCCCATTAGAAGCATTAGTCCGTTAAAGGACGGAAGCGGCGTTCTGCGGACCTCCGACGCGGACATCGCTAATGTGCTTAATGAGTACTTTGCGGGAGTGTTCACCAGGAGGATACCCGCGTCATCCCCGAGCCAGGCGTGAGGCACGAAGGTGCTGGCCTGGATAGTGTTAGATGTACCGCGACAGTCGTTGCCGATAGAATAGACAAACTGAGCGCGTTTAAGGCTCCTGGGCCAGACCAGTTTCTCCCCAGAGTGTTGCGAGAAGTGCGCGACCGGTGGCTCCCCACCTGGCTACAGTCTTCAACAAATCGTTGGAGATGGGCCAGGTGCCTGGTGACTGGAGGGAAGGCAACGTGACCCCTATCTTTAAGAAAGGGGATCACGAAAGTCCAGGGAACTATCGTCCCATTAGTCTCACTTCAGTTGTAGGTAAATTATTAGAAGGGATAATAGCTGATAGGATCGTTGACTCTGGATTCCTACAAGCTGCTTGGGGACTCCCAACATGGGTTTAGACGGCATAGGTCGTGTCTCACCAACTTGCTCGAGTTTTTCCACGTCATGTTGAGTGAGTACGATAAGAGTAGGGCTATTGATATACTTTATCTCGACTTTCAGAAAGCCTTTGATAAGGTACCTCACCGCCGGCTAACGGCGAAAGTGCGCGCGCTGGGTATCGGTGGGGAAATAGGTAGGTGGATTGAAAACTGGCTGAGGAATAGGCGGCAGAGGGTGGTAATTAAAGGGGCTAGATCGGGTTGGGCCTCGGTCACTAGTGGGGTTCCTCAGGGTTCCGTTTTGGGGCCACTGTTGTTTATCATTTACATAAATGATATCGACGGTGGCATCGTCAGTCGGATCGCCAAATTCGCTGATGACACCAAGCTTGGGGCCAATGTTGGGACGCCCGAAGCGATCGAGGAACTGCGTGCGGACCTAGGTAGGATAGGAGAGTGGTCCGAAAAATGGCAAATGCCGTTTAACTTGGGTAAATGCAAAGTGATGCACATTGGCTACGCCAATCCCAAGTCGGACTACTCGATGTTGGGTAGTAATATCGAGGTGACTGATTTAGAAAAGGACTTGGGTGTGCTAATTAGGAGCGACCTTAAGTTTACGAAACAGTGTGTAGAGGTGGAAAAGAAAGCCCAGAAACTATTGGGTTATATCAGGAGGCAATTTCAGTTTCGGAACAAGGAGATGTGCTCTCACTGTACAATTCCCTTGTTCGGCCGCACCTGGAGTAATGGAGTATGCTGTGCAGTTCTGGTCGCCCACCCTCAGGAAAGATATTGAGAGGCTGGAGCGAGTGCAGGCGAGGGCCACAAAGTTAATCCCTTCCGTTAGGCATATGGGCTACAATCGACGGTTACGCGCCCTGAACTTGTTTTCGCTTGAAACTCGGAGGCTGCGCGGTCAACTGATCGAGGTTTTCAAGCTCTTACGCGGGTTCAACGATGTCGATTTTAGAAGTATGTTTAGTTTAAATGATAACCCAACTCGCAACAATGGTTGGAAGTTGGATTTGAAACGGTTTAGGACTAGTGTGTGTGGGAATTACTTTACGTATAAGATCTGTGACACATGGAACAGGTTACCTTCGGAAGTTGTGAACAGTTCCTCTGTGGATCAGTTCAAGAAAAGGGTAGACGAAATCTTGCACACTATTTGAGTGTGTAAAGACATTTAGGACCTCAGTCTGCGGAAATTTCTTTTCCTATAAAATAGTTAATATCTGGAACCAACTTCCCTCAGAGATTGTTTCCAGTCAAAGTGTAAATGTGTTTAAAAATAGGCTAGACAAAGTACTGAATACTCTCATAGTTTAAGACTAAAACATAAGAAAACTCTGCAGGAGATCGCTTGCACGGTGTCTCTGTGAGCAAGCTAAATATAGAGCTATTTATATATTCTCCACTTTCCTGTAAAATGTCCTTGGCTACTTTTCCAGGGTCAAGGTATTTTCTTCAACCTTTTTCCGTACCTGCCTCTGGCAGGGAGGGAGCGGAGGGTGGGGAGAGAGCCTTCTACTTTTCTATCCAGTTTTCTACTACTGCTAGGATAGTTGAAAGAAAAATAAACTTTTACAAAATTTTCCCTGGCACCCGTTGCCATTGGTACCTCCTCGGTATGGGCCGCAAGGCCTTTTGAGGTACTTCTTTTCCTTGTAACTCCTTGTAACTCTCTCTCTCTCTCTCTCTCTCTCTCTCTCTCTCTCTCTCTCTCTCTCTCTCTCTCTCTCTTTGTTAGCCTCAGGGATAGCGTAGGAGAGATGGGGTTAGAGGTTGGCGGCGATGTTGAGGGAGTGTGGAGTGCATTCCGGACGAGTTTATGGTGCTGCAGTCTGCTGCCATACCCTCAAAACCGGTCACCCCTGCTTCAACGCAGCCTAAGTGGTTCAATCGTGACATCGCTTCGGCTATCCGAAATAGGAAAGTAGCGTATAGGAGGGCGAAGGCCAATCGTTCCCACGAGAACACTGAAGCGTATGTCCGCCTGTGTAGGGAAGTGAAGGCGAAGGTTAGGCTAGCGAAACGTAACGAAGAACTACGGGTGGCAAGCCTCTGCAAGGGGAACCCTAAGGAATTCTTCAGTTATGTTAATAGTAGAAAGCCCATTAGAAGCGGGGTTCTGCGGACCTCCGACGCGGACATCGCTAATGTGCTTAATGAGTACTTTGCGGGAGTGTTCACCAGGGAGGATACCCGCGTCATCCCCGAGCCAGCGTGAGGCACGAAGGTGCTGGCCTGGATAGTGTTAGATGTACCGCGACAGTCGTTGCCGATAGAATAGACAAACTGAGCGCGTTTAAGGCTCCTGGGCCAGACCAGTTTCTCCCCAGAGTGTTGCGAGAAGTGCGCGACCAGGTGGCTCCCACCTGGCTACAGTCTTCAACAAATCGTTGGAGATGGGCCAGGTGCCTGGTGACTGGAGGGAAGGCCAACGTGACCCCTATCTTTAAGAAAGGGGATCACGAAAGTCCAGGGAACTATCGTCCCATTAGTCTCACTTCAGTTGTAGGTAAATTATTAGAAGGGATAATAGCTGATAGGATCGTTGACCATCTGGATTCCTACAAGCTGCTTGGGGACTCCCAACATGGGTTTAGACGGCATAGGTCGTGTCTCACCAACTTGCTCGAGTTTTTCCACGTCATGTTGAGTGAGTACGATAAGAGTAGGGCTATTGATATACTTTATCTCGACTTTCAGAAAGCCTTTGATAAGGTACCTCACCGCCGGCTAACGGCGAAAGTGCGCGCGCTGGGTATCGGTGGGGAAATAGGTAGGTGGATTGAAAACTGGCTGAGGAATAGGCGGCAGAGGGTGGTAATTAAAGGGGCTAGATCGGGTTGGGCCTCGGTCACTAGTGGGGTTCCTCAGGGTTCCGTTTTGGGGCCACTGTTGTTTATCATTTACATAAATGATATCGACGGTGGCATCGTCAGTCGGATCGCCAAATTCGCTGATGACACCAAGCTTGGGGCCAATGTTGGGACGCCCGAAGCGATCGAGGAACTGCGTGCGGACCTAGGTAGGATAGGAGAGTGGTCCGAAAAATGGCAAATGCCGTTTAACTTGGGTAAATGCAAAGTGATGCACATTGGCTACGCCAATCCCAAGTCGGACTACTCGATGTTGGGTAGTAATATCGAGGTGACTGATTTAGAAAAGGACTTGGGTGTGCTAATTAGCAGCGACCTTAAGTTTACGAAACAGTGTGTAGAGGTGGAAAAGAAAGCCCAGAAACTATTGGGTTATATCAGGAGGCAATTTCAGTTTCGGAACAAGGAGATGTGCTCTCACTGTACAATTCCCTTGTTCGGCCGCACCTGGAGTATGCTGCTGCAGTTCTGGTCGCCCACCCTCAGGAAAGATATTGAGAGGCTGGAGCGAGTGCAGGCGAGGGCCACAAAGTTAATCCCTTCCGTTAGGCATATGGGCTACAATCGACGGTTACGCGCCCTGAACTTGTTTTCGCTTGAAACTCGGAGGCTGCGCGGTCAACTGATCGAGGTTTTCAAGCTCTTACGCGGGTTCAACGATGTCGATTTTAGAAGTATGTTTAGTTTAAATGATAACCCAACTCGCAACAATGGTTGGAAGTTGGATTTGAAACGGTTTAGGACTAGTGTGTGTGGGAATTACTTTACGTATAAGATCTGTGACACATGGAACAGGTTACCTTCGGAAGTTGTGAACAGTTCCTCTGTGGATCAGTTCAAGAAAAGGGTAGACGAAATCTTGCACACTATTTGAGTGTGTAAAGACATTTAGGACCTCAGTCTGCGGAAATTTCTTTTCCTATAAAATAGTTAATATCTGGAACCAACTTCCCTCAGAGGTTGTTTCCAGTCAAAGTGTAAATGTGTTTAAAAATAGGCTAGACAAAGTACTGAATACTCTCATAGTTTAAGACTAAAACATAAGAAAACTCTGCAGGAGATCGCTTGCACGGTGTCTCTGTGAGCAAGCTAAATATAGAGCTATTTATATATTCTCCACTTTCCTGTAAAATTTCCTTGGCTACTTTTCCAGGGTCAAGGTATTTTCTTCAACCTTTTTCCGTACCTGCCTCTGGCAGGGAGGGAGCGGAGGGTGGGGAGAGAGCCTTCTACTTTTCTATCCAGTTTTCTACTACTGCTAGGATAGTTTAAAGAAAAATAAACTTTTACAAAATTTTCCCTGGCACCCGTTGCCATTGGTACCTCCTCGGTATGGGCCGCAAGGCCTTTTGAGGTACTTCTTTTCCTTGTAACTCCTTGTAACTCTCTCTCTCTCTCTCTCTCTCTTTGTTAGCATCAGGGATAGCGTAGGAGAGATGGGGTTAGAGGTTGGCGGCGATGTTGAGGGAGTGTGGAGTGCATTCCGAGACGAGTTTATGGTGCTGCAGTCTGCTGCCATACCCTCAAAACCGGTCACCCCTGCTTCAACGCAGCCTAAGTGGTTCAATCGTGACATCGCTTCGGCTATCCGAAATAGGAAAGTAGCGTATAGGAGGGCGAAGGCCAATCGTTCCCACGAGAACACTGAAACGTATGTCCGCCTGTGTAGGGAAGTGAAGGCGAAGGTTAGGCTAGCGAAACGTAACGAAGAACTACGGGTGGCAAGCCTCTGCAAGGGGAACCCTAAGGAATTTTCATTTATGTTATATAGAAAGCCCATTAGAAAGCATGACGCGGACATCGCTAATGTGCTTAATGAGTACTTTTCGGGTGTTCACCAGGGAGTACCCGCGTCATCCCCGAGCCAGGCGTGAGGCACGAAGGTGCTGGCCTGGATAGTGTTAGATGTACCGCGACAGTCGTTGCCGATAGAATAGACAAACTGAGCGCGTTTAAGGCTCCTGGGCCAGACCAGTTTCTCCCCAGAGTGTGCGAGAAGTGCGCGACCGGGTGGCTCCCCCTGGCTACAGTCTTCAACAAATCGTTGGAGATGGGCCAGGTGCCTGGTGACTGGAGGGAAGGCAACGTGACCCCTATCTTTAAGAAAGGGGATCACGAAAGTCCAGGGAACTATCGTCCCATTAGTCTCACTTCAGTTGTAGGTAAATTATTAGAAGGGATAATAGCTGATAGGATCGTTGACCATCTGGATTCCTACAAGCTGCTTGGGGACTCCAACATGGGTTTAGACGGCATAGGTCGTATCTCACCAACTTGCTCGAGTTTTTCCACGTCATGTTGAGTGAGTACGATAAGAGTAGGGCTATTGATATACTTTATCTCGACTTTCAGAAAGCCTTTGATAAGGTACCTCACCGCCGGCTAACGGCGAAAGTGCGCGCGCTGGGTATCGGTGGGGAAATAGGTAGGTGGATTGAAAACTGGCTGAGGAATAGGCGGCAGAGGGTGGTAATTAAAGGGGCTAGATCGGGTTGGGCCTCGGTCACTAGTGGGGTTCCTCAGGGTTCCGTTTTGGGGCCACTGTTGTTTATCATTTACATAAATGATATCGACGGTGGCATCGTCAGTCGGATCGCCAAATTCGCTGATGACACCAAGCTTGGGGCCAATGTTGGGACGCCCGAAGCGATCGAGGAACTGCGTGCGGACCTAGGTAGGATAGGAGAGTGGTCCGAAAAATGGCAAATGCCGTTTAACTTGGGTAAATGCAAAGTGATGCACATTGGCTACGCCAATCCCAAGTCGGACTACTCGATGTTGGGTAGTAATATCGAGGTGACTGATTTAGAAAAGGACTTGGGTGTGCTAATTAGGAGCGACCTTAAGTTTACGAAACAGTGTGTAGAGGTGGAAAAGAAAGCCCAGAAACTATTGGGTTATATCAGGAGGCAATTTCAGTTTCGGAACAAGGAGAGTGTGCTCTCCGTACAATTCCCTTGTTCGGCCGCACCTGGAGTAATGGAGTATGCTGTGCAGTTCTGGTCGCCCACCCTCAGGAAAGATATGAGAGGCTGGAGCGAGTGCAGGCGAGGGCCACAAAGTTAATCCCTTCCGTTAGGCATATGGGCTACAATCGACGGTTACGCGCCCTGAACTTGTTTTCGCTTGAAACGGAGGCTGCGCGGTCAACTGATCGAGGTTTTCAAGCTCTTACGCGGGTTCAACGATGTCGATTTTAGAAGTATGTTTAGTTTAAATGATAACCCAACTCGAACAATGGTTGGAAGTTGGATTTGAAACGGTTTAGGACTAGTGTGTGTGGGAATTACTTTACGTATAAGATCTGTGACACATGGAACAGGTTACCTTCGGAAGTTGTGAACAGTTCCTCTGTGGATCAGTTCAAGAAAAGGGTAGACGAAATCTTGCACACTATTTGAGTGTGTAAAGACATTTAGGACCTCAGTCTGCGGAAATTTCTTTTCCTATAAAATAGTTAATATCTGGAACCAACTTCCCTCAGAGATTGTTTCCAGTCAAAGTGTAAATGTGTTTAAAAATAGGCTAGACAAAGTACTGAATACTCTCATAGTTTAAGACTAAAACATAAGAAAACTCTGCAGGAGATCGCTTGCACGGTTTCTCTGTGAGCAAGCTAAATATAGAGCTATTTATATATTCTCCACTTTCCTGTAAAATGTCCTTGGCTACTTTTCCAGGTCAAGGTATTTTCTTCAACCTTTTTCCGTACCTGCCTCTGGCAGGGAGGGAGCGGAGGGTGGGGAGAGAGCCTTCTACTTTTCTATCCAGTTTTCTACTACTGCTAGGATAGTTGAAAGAAAAATAAACTTTTACAAAATTTTCCCTGGCACCCGTTGCCATTGGTACCTCCTCGGTATGGGCCGCAAGGCCTTTTGAGGTACTTCTTTTCCTTGTAACTCCTTGTAACTCTCTCTCTCTCTCTCTCTCTCGCTGGGTATCGGTGGGGAAATAGGTAGGTGGATTGAAAACTGGCTGAGGAATAGGCGGCAGAGGGTGGTAATTAAAGGGGCTAGATCGGGTTGGGCCTCGGTCACTAGTGGGGTTCCTCAGGGTTCCGTTTTGGGGCCACTGTTGTTTATCATTTACATAAATGATATCGACGGTGGCATCGTCAGTCGGATCGCCAAATTCGCTGATGACACCAAGCTTGGGGCCAATGTTGGGACGCCCGAAGCGATCGAGGAACTGCGTGCGGACCTAGGTAGGATAGGAGAGTGGTCCGAAAAATGGCAAATGCCGTTTAACTTGGGTAAATGCAAAGTGATGCACATTGGCTACGCCAATCCCAAGTCGGACTACTCGATGTTGGGTAGTAATATCGAGGTGACTGATTTAGAAAAGGACTTGGGTGTGCTAATTAGGAGCGACCTTAAGTTTACGAAACAGTGTGTAGAGGTGGAAAAGAAAGCCCAGAAACTATTGGGTTATATCAGGAGGCAATTTCAGTTTCGGAACAAGGAGATTGTGCTCTCACTGTACAATTCCCTTGTTCGGCCGCACCTGGAGTAATGGAGTATGCTGTGCAGTTCTGGTCGCCCACCCTCAGGAAAGATATTGAGAGGCTGGAGCGAGTGCAGGCGAGGGCCACAAAGTTAATCCCTTCCGTTAGGCATATGGGCTACAATCGACGGTTACGCGCCCTGAACTTGTTTTCGCTTGAAAATCGGAGGCTGCGCGGTCAACTGATCGAGGTTTTCAAGCTCTTACGCGGGTTCAACGATGTCGATTTTAGAAGTATGTTTAGTTTAAATGATAACCCAACTCGCAACAATGGTTGGAAGTTGGATTTGAAACGGTTTAGGACTAGTGTGTGTGGGAATTACTTTACGTATAAGATCTGTGACACATGGAACAGGTTACCTTCGGAAGTTGTGAACAGTTCCTCTGTGGATCAGTTCAAGAAAAGGGTAGACGAAATCTTGCACACTATTTGAGTGTGTAAAGACATTTAGGACCTCAGTCTGCGGAAATTTCTTTTCCTATAAAATAGTTAATATCTGGAACCAACTTCCCTCAGAGATTGTTTCCAGTCAAAGTGTAAATGTGTTTAAAAATAGGCTAGACAAAGTACTGAATACTCTCATAGTTTAAGACTAAAACATAAGAAAACTCTGCAGGAGATCGCTTGCACGGTGTCTCTGTGAGCAAGCTAAATATAGCTATTTATATATTCTCCACTTTCCTGTAAAATGTCCTTGGCTACTTTTCCAGGGTCAAGGTATTTTCTTCAACCTTTTTCCGTACCTGCCTCTGGCAGGGAGGGAGCGGAGGGTGGGGAGAGAGCCTTCTACTTTTCTATCCAGTTTTCTACTACTGCTAGGATAGTTTAAAGAAAAATAAACTTTTACAAAATTTTCCCTGGCACCCGTTGCCATTGGTACCTCCTCGGTATGGACCGCAAGGCCTTTTGAGGTACTTCTTTCCCTTGTAACTCCTTGTAACTCTCTCTCTCTCTCTCTCTCTCTCTCTTGTTAGCATCAGGGATAGCGTAGGAGAGATGGGGTTAGAGGTTGGCGGCGATGTTGAGGGAGTGTGGAGTGCATTCCGGACGAGTTTATGGTGCTGCAGTCTGCTGCCATACCCTCAAAACCGGTCACCCCTGCTTCAACGCAGCCTAAGTGGTTCAATCGTGACATCGCTTCGGCTATCCGAAATAGGAAAGTAGCGTATAGGAGGGCGAAGGCCAATCGTTCCCACGAGAACACTGAAACGTATGTCCGCCTGTGTAGGGAAGTGAAGGCGAAGGTTAGGCTAGCGAAACGTAACGAAGAACTACGGGTGGCAAGCCTCTGCAAGGGGAACCCTAAGGAATTCTTCATTTATGTTAATAGTAGAAAGCCCATTAGAAGCATGATAGGTCCGTTAAAGGACGGAAGCGGCGTTCTGCGGACCTCCGACGCGGACATCGCTAATGTGCTTAATGAGTACTTTGCGGGAGTGTTCACCAGGGAGGATACCCGCGTCATCCCCGAGCCAGGCGTGAGGCACGAAGGTGCTGGCCTGGATAGTGTTAGATGTACCGCGACAGTCGTTGCCGATAGAATAGACAAACTGAGCGCGTTTAAGGCTCCTGGGCCAGACCAGTTTCTCCCCAGAGTGTTGCGAGAAGTGCGCGACCGGGTGGCTCCCCACCTGGCTACAGTCTTCAACAAATCGTTGGAGATGGGCCAGGTGCCTGGTGACTGGAGGGAAGGCAACGTGACCCCTATCTTTAAGAAAGGGGATCACGAAAGTCCAGGGAACTATCGTCCCATTAGTCTCACTTCAGTTGTAGGTAAATTATTAGAAGGGATAATAGCTGATAGGATCGTTGACCATCTGGATTCCTACAAGCTGCTTGGGGACTCCCAACATGGGTTTAGACGGCATAGGTCGTATCTCACCAACTTGCTCGAGTTTTTCCACGTCATGTTGAGTGAGTACGATAAGAGTAGGGCTATTGATATACTTTATCTCGACTTTCAGAAAGCCTTTGATAAGGTACCTCACCGCCGGCTAACGGCGAAAGTGCGCGCGCTGGGTATCGGTGGGGAAATAGGTAGGTGGATTGAAAACTGGCTGAGGAATAGGCGGCAGAGGGTGGTAATTAAAGGGGCTAGATCGGGTTGGGCCTCGGTCACTAGTGGGGTTCCTCAGGGTTCCGTTTTGGGGCCACTGTTGTTTATCATTTACATAAATGATATCGACGGTGGCATCGTCAGTCGGATCGCCAAATTCGCTGATGACACCAAGCTTGGGGCCAATGTTGGGACGCCCGAAGCGATCGAGGAACTGCGTGCGGACCTAGGTAGGATAGGAGAGTGGTCCGAAAAATGGCAAATGCCGTTTAACTTGGGTAAATGCAAAGTGATGCACATTGGCTACGCCAATCCCAAGTCGGACTACTCGATGTTGGGTAGTAATATCGAGGTGACTGATTTAGAAAAGGACTTGGGTGTGCTAATTAGGAGCGACCTTAAGTTTACGAAACAGTGTGTAGAGGTGGAAAAGAAAGCCCAGAAACTATTGGGTTATATCAGGAGGCAATTTCAGTTTCGGAACAAGGAGATGTGCTCTCACTGTACAATTCCCTTGTTCGGCCGCACCTGGAGTAATGGAGTATGCTGTGCAGTTCTGGTCGCCCACCCTCAGGAAAGATATTGAGAGGCTGGAGCGAGTGCAGGCGAGGGCCACAAAGTTAATCCCTTCCGTTAGGCATATGGGCTACAATCGACGGTTACGCGCCCTGAACTTGTTTTCGCTTGAAACTCGGAGGCTGCGCGGTCAACTGATCGAGGTTTTCAAGCTCTTACGCGGGTTCAACGATGTCGATTTTAGAAGTATGTTTAGTTTAAATGATAACCCAACTCGCAACAATGGTTGGAAGTTGGATTTGAAACGGTTTAGGACTAGTGTGTGTGGGAATTACTTTACGTATAAGATCTGTGACACATGGAACAGGTTACCTTCGGAAGTTGTGAACAGTTCCTCTGTGGATCAGTTCAAGAAAAGGGTAGACGAAATCTTGCACACTATTTGAGTGTGTAAAGACATTTAGGACCTCAGTCTGCGGAAATTTCTTTTCCTATAAAATAGTTAATATCTGGAACCAACTTCCCTCAGAGATTGTTTCCAGTCAAAGTGTAAATGTGTTTAAAAATAGGCTAGACAAAGTACTGAATACTCTCATAGTTTAAGACTAAAACATAAGAAAACTCTGCAGGAGATCGCTTGCACGGTGTCTCTGTGAGCAAGCTAAATATAGAGCTATTTATATATTCTCCACTTTCCTGTAAAATGTCCTTGGCTACTTTTCCAGGGTCAAGGTATTTTCTTCAACCTTTTTCCGTACCTGCCTCTGGCAGGGAGGGAGCGGAGGGTGGGGAGAGAGCCTTCTACTTTTCTATCCAGTTTTCTACTACTGCTAGGATAGTTGAAAGAAAAATAAACTTTTACAAAATTTTCCCTGGCACCCGTTGCCATTGGTACCTCCTCGGTATGGGCCGCAAGGCCTTTTGAGGTACTTCTTTTCCTTGTAACTCCTTGTAACTCTCTCTCTCTCTCTCTCTCTCTCTCTCTCTCTCTCTCTCTCTCTCTCTTTGTTAGCCTCAGGGATAGCGTAGGAGAGATGGGGTTAGAGGTTGGCGGCGATGTTGAGGGAGTGTGGAGTGCATTCCGAGACGAGTTTATGGTGCTGCAGTCTGCTGCCATACCCTCAAAACCGGTCACCCTTGCTTCAACGCAGCCTAAGTGGTTCAATCGTGACATCGCTTCGGCTATCCGAAATAGGAAAGTAGCGTATAGGAGGGCGAAGGCCAATCGTTCCCACTAGAACACTGAAACGTATGTCCGCCTGTGTAGGGAAGTGAAGGCGAAGGTTAGGCTAGCGAAACGTAACGAAGAACTACGGGTGGCAAGCCTCTGCAAGGGGAACCCTAAGGAATTCTTCATTTATGTTAATAGTAGAAAGCCCATTAGAAGCATGGGTTCTGGGACCTCCGACGCGGACATCGCTAATGTGCTTAATGAGTACTTTGCGGGAGTGTTCACCAGGAGGATACCCGCGTCATCCCCGAGCCAGGCGTGAGGCACGAAGGTGCTGGCCTGGATAGTGTTAGATGTACCGCGACAGTCGTTGCCGATAGAATAGACAAACTGAGCGCGTTTAAGGCTCCTGGGCCAGACCAGTTTCTCCCCAGAGTGTTGCGAGAAGTGCGCGACCGGGTGGCTCCCCACCTGGCTACAGTCTTCAACAAATCGTTGGAGATGGGCCAGGTGCCTGGTGACTGGAGGGAAGGCAACGTGACCCCTATCTTTAAGAAAGGGGATCACGAAAGTCCAGGGAACTATCGTCCCATTAGTCTCACTTCAGTTGTAGGTAAATTATTAGAAGGGATAATAGCTGATAGGATCGTTGACCATCTGGATTCCTACAAGCTGCTTGGGGACTCCCAACATGGGTTTAGACGGCATAGGTCGTATCTCACCAACTTGCTCGAGTTTTTCCACGTCATGTTGAGTGAGTACGATAAGAGTAGGGCTATTGATATACTTTATCTCGACTTTCAGAAAGCCTTTGATAAGGTACCTCACCGCCGGCTAACGGCGAAAGTGCGCGCGCTGGGTATCGGTGGGGAAATAGGTAGGTGGATTGAAAACTGGCTGAGGAATAGGCGGCAGAGGGTGGTAATTAAAGGGGCTAGATCGGGTTGGGCCTCGGTCACTAGTGGGGTTCCTCAGGGTTCCGTTTTGGGGCCACTGTTGTTTATCATTTACATAAATGATATCGACGGTGGCATCGTCAGTCGGATCGCCAAATTCGCTGATGACACCAAGCTTGGGGCCAATGTTGGGACGCCCGAAGCGATCGAGGAACTGCGTGCGGACCTAGGTAGGATAGGAGAGTGGTCCGAAAAATGGCAAATGCCGTTTAACTTGGGTAAATGCAAAGTGATGCACATTGGCTACGCCAATCCCAAGTCGGACTACTCGATGTTGGGTAGTAATATCGAGGTGACTGATTTAGAAAAGGACTTGGGTGTGCTAATTAGGAGCGACCTTAAGTTTACGAAACAGTGTGTAGAGGTGGAAAAGAAAGCCCAGAAACTATTGGGTTATATCAGGAGGCAATTTCAGTTTCGGAACAAGGAGAGTGTGCTCTCACTGTACAATTCCCTTGTTCGGCCGCACCTGGAGTAATGGAGTATGCTGTGCAGTTCTGGTCGCCCACCCTCAGGAAAGATATTGAGAGGCTGGAGCGAGTGCAGGCGAGGGCCACAAAGTTAATCCCTTCCGTTAGGCATATGGGCTACAATCGACGGTTACGCGCCCTGAACTTGTTTTCGCTTGAAACTCGGAGGCTGCGCGGTCAACTGATCGAGGTTTTCAAGCTCTTACGCGGGTTCAACGATGTCGATTTTAGAAGTATGTTTAGTTTAAATGATAACCCAACTCGCAACAATGGTTGGAAGTTGGATTTGAAACGGTTTAGGACTAGTGTGTGTGGGAATTACTTTACGTATAAGATCTGTGACACATGGAACAGGTTACCTTCGGAAGTTGTGAACAGTTCCTCTGTGGATCAGTTCAAGAAAAGGGTAGACGAAATCTTGCACACTATTTGAGTGTGTAAAGACATTTAGGACCTCAGTCTGCGGAAATTTCTTTTCCTATAAAATAGTTAATATCTGGAACCAACTTCCCTCAGAGATTGTTTCCAGTCAAAGTGTAAATGTGTTTAAAAATAGGCTAGACAAAGTACTGAATACTCTCATAGTTTAAGACTAAAACATAAGAAAACTCTGCAGGAGATCGCTTGCACGGTTCTCTGTGAGCAAGCTAAATATAGAGCTATTTATATATTCTCCACTTTCCTGTAAAATGTCCTTGGCTACTTTTCCAGGGTCAAGGTATTTTCTTCAACCTTTTTCCGTACCTGCCTCTGGCAGGGAGGGAGCGGAGGGTGGGGAGAGAGCCTTCTACTTTTCTATCCAGTTTTCTACTACTGCTAGGATAGTTGAAAGAAAATAAACTTTTACAAAATTTTCCCTGGCACCCGTTGCCATTGGTACCTCCTCGGTATGGGCAAGGCCTTTTGAGGTACTTCTTTTCCTTGTAACTCCTTGTAACTCTCTCTCTCTCTCTCTGCTGGGTATCGGTGGGGAAATAGGTAGGTGGATTGAAAACTGGCTGAGGAATAGGCGGCAGAGGGTGGTAATTAAAGGGGCTAGATCGGGTTGGGCCTCGGTCACTAGTGGGGTTCCTCAGGGTTCCGTTTTGGGGCCACTGTTGTTTATCATTTACATAAATGATATCGACGGTGGCATCGTCAGTCGGATCGCCAAATTCGCTGATGACACCAAGCTTGGGGCCAATGTTGGGACGCCCGAAGCGATCGAGGAACTGCGTGCGGACCTAGGTAGGATAGGAGAGTGGTCCGAAAAATGGCAAATGCCGTTTAACTTGGGTAAATGCAAAGTGATGCACATTGGCTACGCCAATCCCAAGTCGGACTACTCGATGTTGGGTAGTAATATCGAGGTGACTGATTTAGAAAAGGACTTGGGTGTGCTAATTAGGAGCGACCTTAAGTTTACGAAACAGTGTGTAGAGGTGGAAAAGAAAGCCCAGAAACTATTGGGTTATATCAGGAGGCAATTTCAGTTTCGGAACAAGGAGAGTTGTGCTCTCACTGTACAATTCCCTTGTTCGGCCGCACCTGGAGTATGCTGTGCAGTTCTGGTCGCCCACCCTCAGGAAAGATATTGAGAGGCTGGAGCGAGTGCAGGCGAGGGCCACAAAGTTAATCCCTTCCGTTAGGCATATGGGCTACAATCGACGGTTACGCGCCCTGAACTTGTTTTCGCTTGAAACTCGGAGGCTGCGCGGTCAACTGATCGAGGTTTTCAAGCTCTTACGCGGGTTCAACGATGTCGATTTTAGAAGTATGTTTAGTTTAAATGATAACCCAACTCGCAACAATGGTTGGAAGTTGGATTTGAAACGGTTAGGACTAGTGTGTGTGGGAATTACTTTACGTATAAGATCTGTGACACATGGAACAGGTTACCTTCGGAAGTTGTGAACAGTTCCTCTGTGGATCAGTTCAAGAAAAGGGTAGACGAAATCTTGCACACTATTTGAGTGTGTAAAGACATTTAGGACCTCAGTCTGCGGAAATTTCTTTTCCTATAAAATAGTTAATATCTGGAACCAACTTCCCTCAAGATTGTTTCCAGTCAAAGTGTAAATGTGTTTAAAAATAGGCTAGACAAAGTACTGAATACTCTCATAGTTTAAGACTAAAACATAAGAAAACTCTGCAGGAGATCGCTTGCACGGTGTCTCTGTGAGCAAGCTAAATATAGCTATTTATATATTCTCCACTTTCCTGTAAAATTCCTTGGCTACTTTTCCAGGGTCAAGGTATTTTCTTCAACCTTTTTCCGTACCTGCCTCTGGCAGGGAGGGAGCGGAGGGTGGGGAGAGAGCCTTCTACTTTTCTATCCAGTTTTCTACTACTGCTAGGATAGTTTAAAGAAAAATAAACTTTTACAAAATTTTCCCTGGCACCCGTTGCCATTGGTACCTCCTCGGTATGGACCGCAAGGCCTTTTGAGGTACTTCTTTCCCTTGTAACTCCTTGTAACTCTCTCTCTCTCTCTCTCTCTCTCTCTCTCTTTGTTAGCATCAGGGATAGCGTAGGAGAGATGGGGTTAGAGGTTGGCGGCGATGTTGAGGGAGTGTGGAGTGCATTCCGGACGAGTTTATGGTGCTGCAGTCTGCTGCCATACCCTCAAAACCGGTCACCCCTGCTTCAACGCAGCCTAAGTGGTTCAATCGTGACATCGCTTCGGCTATCCGAAATAGGAAAGTAGCGTATAGGAGGGCGAAGGCCAATCGTTCCCACGAGAACACTGAAACGTATGTCCGCCTGTGTAGGGAAGTGAAGGCGAACGTTAGGCTAGCGAAACGTAACGAAGAACTACGGGTGGCAAGCCTCTGCAAGGGGAACCCTAAGGAATTCTTCATTTATGTTAATAGTAGAAAGCCCATTAGAAGCATGATAGGTCCGTTAAAGGACGGAAGCGGCGTTCTGCGGACCTCCGACGCGGACATCGCTAATGTGCTTAATGAGTACTTTGCGGGAGTGTTCACCAGGGAGGATACCCGCGTCATCCCCGAGCCAGGCGTGAGGCACGAAGGTGCTGGCCTGGATAGTGTTAGATGTACCGCGACAGTCGTTGCCGATAGAATAGACAAACTGAGCGCGTTTAAGGCTCCTGGGCCAGACCAGTTTCTCCCCAGAGTGTTGCGAGAAGTGCGCGACCGGGTGGCTCCCCACCTGGCTACAGTCTTCAACAAATCGTTGGAGATGGGCCAGGTGCCTGGTGAATGGAGGGAAGGCAACGTGACCCCTATCTTTAAGAAAGGGGATCACGAAAGTCCAGGGAACTATCGTCCCATTAGTCTCACTTCAGTTGTAGGTAAATTATTAGAAGGGATAATAGCTGATAGGATCGTTGACCATCTGGATTCCTACAAGCTGCTTGGGGACTCCCAACATGGGTTTAGACGGCATAGGTCGTATCTCACCAACTTACTCGAGTTTTTCCACGTCATGTTGAGTGAGTACGATAAGAGTAGGGCTATTGATATACTTTATCTCGACTTTCAGAAAGCCTTTGATAAGGTACCTCACCGCCGGCTAACGGCGAAAGTGCGCGCGCTGGGTATCGGTGGGGAAATAGGTAGGTGGATTGAAAACTGGCTGAGGAATAGGCGGCAGAGGGTGGTAATTAAAGGGGTTAGATCGGGTTGGGCCTCGGTCACTAGTGGGGTTCCTCAGGGTTCCGTTTTGGGGCCACTGTTGTTTATCATTTACATAAATGATATCGACGGTGGCATCGTCAGTCGGATCGCCAAATTCGCTGATGACACCAAGCTTGGGGCCAATGTTGGGACGCCCGAAGCGATCGAGGAACTGCGTGCGGACCTAGGTAGGATAGGAGAGTGGTCCGAAAAATGGCAAATGCCGTTTAACTTGGGTAAATGCAAAGTGATGCACATTGGCTACGCCAATCCCAAGTCGGACTACTCGATGTTGGGTAGTAATATCGAGGTGACTGATTTAGAAAAGGACTTGGGTGTGCTAATTAGGAGCGACCTTAAGTTTACGAAACAGTGTGTAGAGGTGGAAAAGAAAGCCCAGAAACTATTGGGTTATATCAGGAGGCAATTTCAGTTTCGGAACAAGGAGATTGTGCTCTCACTGTACAATTCCCTTGTTCGGCCGCACCTGGAGTAATGGAGTATGCTGTGCAGTTCTGGTCGCCCACCCTCAGGAAAGATATTGAGAGGCTGGAGCGAGTGCAGGCGAGGGCCACAAAGTTAATCCCTTCCGTTAGGCATATGGGCTACAATCGACGGTTACGCGCCCTGAACTTGTTTTCGCTTGAAACTCGGAGGCTGCGCGGTCAACTGATCGAGGTTTTCAAGCTCTTACGCGGGTTCAACGATGTCGATTTTAGAAGTATGTTAGTTTAAATGATAACCCAACTCGCAACAATGGTTGGAAGTTGGATTTGAAACGGTTTAGGACTAGTGTGTGTGGGAATTACTTTACGTATAAGATCTGTGACACATGGAACAGGTTACCTTCGGAAGTTGTGAACAGTTCCTCTGTGGATCAGTTCAAGAAAAGGGTAGACGAAATCTTGCACACTATTTGAGTGTGTAAAGACATTTAGGACCTCAGTCTGCGGAAATTTCTTTTCCTATAAAATAGTTAATATCTGGAACCAACTTCCCTCAGAGGTTGTTTCCAGTCAAAGTGTAAATGTGTTTAAAAATAGGCTAGACAAAGTACTGAATACTCTCATAGTTTAAGACTAAAACATAAGAAAACTCTGCAGGAGATCGCTTGCACGGTGTCTCTGTGAGCAAGCTAAATATAGAGCTATTTATATATTCTCCACTTTCCTGTAAAATGTCCTTGGCTACTTTTCCAGGGTCAAGGTATTTTCTTCAACCTTTTTCCGTACCTGCCTCTGGCAGGGAGGGAGCGGAGGGTGGGGAGAGAGCCTTCTACTTTTCTATCCAGTTTTCTACTACTGCTAGGATAGTTGAAAGAAAAATAAACTTTTACAAAATTTCCCTGGCACCCGTTGCCATTGGTACCTCCTCGGTATGGGCCGCAAGGCCTTTTGAGGTACTTCTTTTCCTTGTAACTCCTTGTAACTCCTCTCTCTCTCTCTCTCTCTCTTCTCTCTCTCTCTCTCTTGTTAGCCTCAGGGATAGCGTAGGAGAGATGGGGTTAGAGGTTGGCGGCGATGTTGAGGGAGTGTGGAGTGCATTCCGGGACGAGTTTATGGTGCTGCAGTCTGCTGCCATACCCTCAAAACCGGTCACCCTTGCTTCAACGCAGCCTAAGTGGTTCAATCGTGACATCGCTTCGGCTATCCGAAATAGGAAAGTAGCGTATAGGAGGGCGAAGGCCAATCGTTCCCACGAGAACACTGAAACGTATGTCCGCCTGTGTAGGGAAGTGAAGGCGAAGGTTAGGCTAGCGAAACGTAACGAAGAACTACGGGTGGCAAGCCTCTGCAAGGGGAACCCTAAGGAATTCTTCATTATGTTAATAGTAGAAAGCCCATTAGAAAGCGGGGTTCTGCGGACCTCCGACGCGGACATCGCTAATGTGCTTAATGAGTACTTTGCGGGAGTGTTCACCAGGAGGATACCCGCGTCATCCCCGAGCCAGGCGTGAGGCACGAAGGTGCTGGCCTGGATAGTGTTAGATGTACCGCGACAGTCGTTGCCGATAGAATAGACAAACTGAGCGCGTTTAAGGCTCCTGGGCCAGACCAGTTTCTCCCCAGAGTGTTGCGAGAAGTGCGCGACCGGGTGGCTCCCCACCTGGCTACAGTCTTCAACAAATCGTTGGAGATGGGCCAGGTGCCTGGTGACTGGAGGGAAGGCAACGTGACCCCTATCTTTAAGAAAGGGGATCACGAAAGTCCAGGGAACTATCGTCCCATTAGTCTCACTTCAGTTGTAGGTAAATTATTAGAAGGGATAATAGCTGATAGGATCGTTGACCATCTGGATTCCTACAAGCTGCTTGGGGACTCCCAACATGGGTTTAGACGGCATAGGTCGTGTCTCACCAACTTGCTCGAGTTTTTCCACGTCATGTTGAGTGAGTACGATAAGAGTAGGGCTATTGATATACTTTATCTCGACTTTCAGAAAGCCTTTGATAAGGTACCTCACCGCCGGCTAACGGCGAAAGTGCGCGCGCTGGGTATCGGTGGGGAAATAGGTAGGTGGATTGAAAACTGGCTGAGGAATAGGCGGCAGAGGGTGGTAATTAAAGGGGCTAGATCGGGTTGGGCCTCGGTCACTAGTGGGGTTCCTCAGGGTTCCGTTTTGGGGCCACTGTTGTTTATCATTTACATAAATGATATCGACGGTGGCATCGTCAGTCGGATCGCCAAATTCGCTGATGACACCAAGCTTGGGGCCAATGTTGGGACGCCCGAAGCGATCGAGGAACTGCGTGCGGACCTAGGTAGGATAGGAGAGTGGTCCGAAAAATGGCAAATGCCGTTTAACTTGGGTAAATGCAAAGTGATGCACATTGGCTACGCCAATCCCAAGTCGGACTACTCGATGTTGGTAGTAATATCGAGGTGACTGATTTAGAAAAGGACTTGGGTGTGCTAATTAGGAGCGACCTTAAGTTTACGAAACAGTGTGTAGAGGTGGAAAAGAAAGCCCAGAAACTATTGGGTTATATCAGGAGGCAATTTCAGTTTCGGAACAAGGAGAGTGTGCTCTCACTGTACAATTCCCTTGTTCGGCCGCACCTGGAGTAATGGAGTATGCTGTGCAGTTCTGGTCGCCCACCCTCAGGAAAGATATTGAGAGGCTGGAGCGAGTGCAGGCGAGGGCCACAAAGTTAATCCCTTCCGTTAGGCATATGGGCTACAATCGACGGTTACGCGCCCTGAACTTGTTTTCGCTTGAAACTCGGAGGCTGCGCGGTCAACTGATCGAGGTTTTCAAGCTCTTACGCGGGTTCAACGATGTCGATTTTAGAAGTATGTTTAGTTTAAATGATAACCCAACTCGCAACAATGGTTGGAAGTTGGATTTGAAACGGTTTAGGACTAGTGTGTGTGGGAATTACTTTACGTATAAGATCTGTGACACATGGAACAGGTTACCTTCGGAAGTTGTGAACAGTTCCTCTGTGGATCAGTTCAAGAAAAGGGTAGACGAAATCTTGCACACTATTTGAGTGTGTAAAGACATTTAGGACCTCAGTCTGCGGAAATTTCTTTTCCTATAAAATAGTTAATATCTGGAACCAACTTCCCTCAGAGATTGTTTCCAGTCAAAGTGTAAATGTGTTTAAAAATAGGCTAGACAAAGTACTGAATACTCTCATAGTTTAAGACTAAAACATAAGAAAACTCTGCAGGAGATCGCTTGCACGTCTCTGTGAGCAAGCTAAATATAGAGCTATTTATATATTCTCCACTTTCCTGTAAAATGTCCTTGGCTACTTTTCCAGGGTCAAGGTATTTTCTTCAACCTTTTTCCGTACCTGCCTCTGGCAGGGAGGGAGCGGAGGGTGGGGAGAGAGCCTTCTACTTTTCTATCCAGTTTTCTACTACTGCTAGGATAGTTGAAAGAAAAATAAACTTTTACAAAATTTTCCCTGGCACCCGTTGCCATTGGTACCTCCTCGGTATGGGCCGCAAGGCCTTTTGAGGTACTTCTTTTCCTTGTAACTCCTTGTAACTCTCTCTCTCTCTCTCTGCTGGGTATCGGTGGGGAAATAGGTAGGTGGATTGAAAACTGGCTGAGGAATAGGCGGCAGAGGGTGGTAATTAAAGGGGTTAGATCGGGTTGGGCCTCGGTCACTAGTGGGGTTCCTCAGGGTTCCGTTTTGGGGCCACTGTTGTTTATCATTTACATAAATGATATCGACGGTGGCATCGTCAGTCGGATCGCCAAATTCGCTGATGACACCAAGCTTGGGGCCAATGTTGGGACGCCCGAAGCGATCGAGGAACTGCGTGCGGACCTAGGTAGGATAGGAGAGTGGTCCGAAAAATGGCAAATGCCGTTTAACTTGGGTAAATGCAAAGTGATGCACATTGGCTACGCCAATCCCAAGTCGGACTACTCGATGTTGGGTAGTAATATCGAGGTGACTGATTTAGAAAAGGACTTGGGTGTGCTAATTAGGAGCGACCTTAAGTTTACGAAACAGTGTGTAGAGGTGGAAAAGAAAGCCCAGAAACTATTGGGTTATATCAGGAGGCAATTTCAGTTTCGGAACAAGGAGAGTGTGCTCTCACTGTACAATTCCCTTGTTCGGCCGCACCTGGAGTAATGGAGTATGCTGTGCAGTTCTGGTCGCCCACCCTCAGGAAAGATATTGAGAGGCTGGAGCGAGTGCAGGCGAGGGCCACAAAGTTAATCCCTTCCGTTAGGCATATGGGCTACAATCGACGGTTACGCGCCCTGAACTTGTTTTCGCTTGAAAATCGGAGGCTGCGCGGTCAACTGATCGAGGTTTTCAAGCTCTTACGCGGGTTCAACGATGTCGATTTTAGAAGTATGTTAGTTTAAATGATAACCCAACTCGCAACAATGGTTGGAAGTTGGATTTGAAACGGTTTAGGACTAGTGTGTGGGAATTACTTTACGTATAAGATCTGTGACACATGGAACAGGTTACCTTCGGAAGTTGTGAACAGTTCCTCTGTGGATCAGTTCAAGAAAAGGGTAGACGAAATCTTGCACACTATTTGAGTGTGTAAAGACATTTAGGACCTCAGTCTGCGGAAATTTCTTTTCCTATAAAATAGTTAATATCTGGAACCAACTTCCCTCAGAGATTGTTTCCAGTCAAAGTGTAAATGTGTTTAAAAATAGGCTAGACAAAGTACTGAATACTCTCATAGTTTAAGACTAAAACATAAGAAAACTCTGCAGGAGATCGCTTGCACGGTGTCTCTGTGAGCAAGCTAAATATAGCTATTTATATTCTCCACTTTCCTGTAAAATGTCCTTGGCTACTTTTCCAGGGTCAAGGTATTTTCTTCAACCTTTTTCCGTACCTGCCTCTGGCAGGGAGGGAGCGGAGGGTGGGGAGAGAGCCTTCTACTTTTCTATCCAGTTTTCTACTACTGCTAGGATAGTTTAAAGAAAAATAAACTTTTACAAAATTTCCCCTGGCACCCGTTGCCATTGGTACCTCCTCGGTATGGGCCGCAAGGCCTTTTGAGGTACTTCTTTTCCTTGTAACTCCTTGTAACTCTCTCTCTCTCTCTCTCTCTCTCTCTCTCTCTCTCTCTCTCTCTTGTTAGCCTCAGGGATAGCGTAGGAGAGATGGGGTTAGAGGTTGGCGGCGATGTTGAGGGAGTGTGGAGTGCATTCCGAGACGAGTTTATGGTGCTGCAGTCTGCTGCCATACCCTCAAAACCGGTCACCCTTGCTTCAACGCAGCCTAAGTGGTTCAATCGTGACATCGCTTCGGCTATCCGAAATAGGAAAGTAGCGTATAGGAGGGCGAAGGCCAATCGTTCCCACTAGAACACTGAAACGTATGTCCGCCTGTGTAGGGAAGTGAAGGCGAAGGTTAGGCTAGCGAAACGTAACGAAGAACTACGGGTGGCAAGCCTCTGCAAGGGGAACCCTAAGGAATTCTTCATTTATGTTAATAGTAGAAAGCCCATTAGAAGCGGGGTTCTGCGGACCTCCGACGCGGACATCGCTAATGTGCTTAATGAGTACTTTGCGGGAGTGTTCACCATGGAGGATACCCGTGTCATCCCCGAGCCAGGCGTGAGGCACGAAGGTGCTGGCCTGGATAGTGTTAGATGTACCGCGACAGTCGTTGCCGATAGAATAGACAAACTGAGCGCGTTTAAGGCTGCTGGGCCAGACCAGTTTCTCCCCAGAGTGTTGCGAGAAGTGCGCGACCGGGTGGCTCCCCACCTGGCTACAGTCTTCAACAAATCGTTGGAGATGGGCCAGGTGCCTGGTGAATGGAGGGAAGGCAACGTGACCCCTATCTTTAAGAAAGGGGATCACGAAAGTCCAGGGAACTATCGTCCCATTAGTCTCACTTCAGTTGTAGGTAAATTATTAGAAGGGATAATAGCTGATAGGATCGTTGACCATCTGGATTCCTACAAGCTGCTTGGGGACTCCCAACATGGGTTTAGACGGCATAGGTCGTATCTCACCAACTTGCTCGAGTTTTTCCACGTCATGTTGAGTGAGTACGATAAGAGTAGGGCTATTGATATGCTTTATCTCGACTTTCAGAAAGCCTTTGATAAGGTACCTCACCGCCGGCTAACGGGGAAAGTGCGCGCGCTGGGTATCGGTGGGGAAATAGGTAGGTGGATTGAAAACTGGCTGAGGAATAGGCGGCAGAGGGTGGTAATTAAAGGGGCTAGATCGGGTTGGGCCTCGGTCACTAGTGGGGTTCCTCAGGGTTCCGTTTTGGGGCCACTGTTGTTTATCATTTACATAAATGATATCGACGGTGGCATCGTCAGTCGGATCGCCAAATTCGCTGATGACACCAAGCTTGGGGCCAATGTTGGGACGCCCGAAGCGATCGAGGAACTGCGTGCGGACCTAGGTAGGATAGGAGAGTGGTCCGAAAAATGGCAAATGCCATTTAACTTGGGTAAATGCAAAGTGATGCACATTGGCTACGCCAATCCCAAGTCGGACTACTCGATGTTGGGTAGTAATATCGAGGTGACTGATTTAGAAAAGGACTTGGGTGTGCTAATTAGGAGCGACCTTAAGTTTACGAAACAGTGTGTAGAGGTGGAAAAGAAAGCCCAGAAACTATTGGGTTATATCAGGAGGCAATTTCAGTTTCGGAACAAGGAGAGTGTGCTCTCACTGTACAATTCCCTTGTTCGGCCGCACCTGGAGTAATGGAGTATGCTGTGCAGTTCTGGTCGCCACACCCTCAGGAAAGATATTGAGAGGCTGGAGCGAGTGCAGGCGAGGGCCACAAAGTTAATCCCTTCCGTTAGGCATATGGGCTACAATCGACGGTTATGCGCCCTGAACTTGTTTTCGCTTGAAACTCGGAGGCTGCGCGGTCAACTGATCGAGGTTTTCAAGCTCTTACGCGGGTTCAACGATGTCGATTTTAGAAGTATGTTTAGTTTAAATGATAACCCAACTCGAAACAATGGTTGGAAGTTGGATTTGAAACGGTTTAGGACTAGTGTGTGTGGGAATTACTTTACGTATAAGATCTGTGACACATGGAACAGGTTACCTTCGGAAGTTGTGAACAGTTCCTCTGTGGATCAGTTCAAGAAAAGGGTAGACGAAATCTTGCACACTATTTGAGTGTGTAAAGACATTTAGGACCTCAGTCTGCGGAAATTTCTTTTCCTATAAAATAGTTAATATCTGGAACCAACTTCCCTCAGAGATTGTTTCCAGTCAAAGTGTAAATGTGTTTAAAAATAGGCTAGACAAAGTACTGAATACTCTCATAGTTTAAGACTAAAACATAAGAAAACTCTGCAGGAGATCGCTTGCACGGTTTCTCTGTGAGCAAGCTAAATATAGAGCTATTTATATATTCTCCACTTTCCTGTAAAATGTCCTTGGCTACTTTTCCAGGGTCAAGGTATTTTCTTCAACCTTTTTCCGTACCTGCCTCTGGCAGGGAGGGAGCGGAGGGTGGGGAGAGAGCCTTCTACTTTTCTATCCAGTTTTCTACTACTGCTAGGATAGTTGAAAGAAAAATAAACTTTTACAAAATTTTCCCTGGCACCCGTTGCCATTGGTACCTCCTCGGTATGGCCGCAAGGCCTTTTGAGGTACTTCTTTTCCTTGTAACTCCTTGTAACTCTCTCTCTCTCTCTCTGCTGGGTATCGGTGGGGAAATAGGTAGGTGGATTGAAAACTGGCTGAGGAATAGGCGGCAGAGGGTGGTAATTAAAGGGGCTAGATCGGGTTGGGCCTCGGTCACTAGTGGGGTTCCTCAGGGTTCCGTTTTGGGGCCACTGTTGTTTATCATTTACATAAATGATATCGACGGTGGCATCGTCAGTCGGATCGCCAAATTCGCTGATGACACCAAGCTTGGGGCCAATGTTGGGACGCCGAAGCGATCGAGGAACTGCGTGCGGACCTAGGTAGGATAGGAGAGTGGTCCGAAAAATGGCAAATGCCGTTTAACTTGGGTAAATGCAAAGTGATGCACATTGGCTACGCCAATCCCAAGTCGGACTACTCGATGTTGGGTAGTAATATCGAGGTGACTGATTTAGAAAAGGACTTGGGTGTGCTAATTAGGAGCGACCTTAAGTTTACGAAACAGTGTGTAGAGGTGGAAAAGAAAGCCCAGAAACTATTGGGTTATATCAGGAGGCAATTTCAGTTTCGGAACAAGGAGATTGTGCTCTCACTGTACAAATCCCTTGTTCGGCCGCACCTGGAGTAATGGAGTATGCTGTGCAGTTCTGGTCGCCCACCCTCAGGAAAGATATTGAGAGGCTGGAGCGAGTGCAGGCGAGGGCCACAAAGTTAATCCCTTCCGTTAGGCATATGGGCTACAATCGACGGTTACGCGCCCTGAACTTGTTTTCGCTTGAAATCGGAGGCTGCGCGGTCAACTGATCGAGGTTTTCAAGCTCTTACGCGGGTTCAACGATGTCGATTTTAGAAGTATTAGTTTAAATGATAACCCAACTCGAAACAATGGTTGGAAGTTGGATTTGAAACGGTTTAGGACTAGTGTGTGTGGGAATTACTTTACGTATAAGATCTGTGACACATGGAACAGGTTACCTTCGGAAGTTGTGAACAGTTCCTCTGTGGATCAGTTCAAGAAAAGGGTAGACGAAATCTTGCACACTATTTGAGTGTGTAAAGACATTTAGGACCTCAGTCTGCGGAAATTTCTTTTCCTATAAAATAGTTAATATCTGGAACCAACTTCCCTCAGAGTTGTTTCCAGTCAAAGTGTAAATGTGTTTAAAAATAGGCTAGACAAAGTACTGAATACTCTCATAGTTTAAGACTAAAACATAAGAAAACTCTGCAGGAGATCGCTTGCACGGTGTCTCTGTGAGCAAGCTAAATATATAGCTATTTATATATTCTCCACTTTCCTGTAAAATGTCCTTGGCTACTTTTCCAGGGTCAAGGTATTTTCTTCAACCTTTTTCCGTACCTGCCTCTGGCAGGGAGGGAGCGGAGGGTGGGGAGAGAGCCTTCTACTTTTCTATCCAGTTTTCTACTACTGCTAGGATAGTTTAAAGAAAAATAAACTTTTACAAAATTTTCCCTGGCACCCGTTGCCATTGGTACCTCCTCGGTATGGACCGCAAGGCCTTTTGAGGTACTTCTTTCCCTTGTAACTCCTTGTAACTCTCTCTCTCTCTCTCTCTCTCTCTCTCTCTCTCTCTCTCTTTGTTAGCATCAGGGATAGCGTAGGAGAGATGGGGTTAGAGGTTGGCGGCGATGTTGAGGGAGTGTGGAGTGCATTCCGGGACGAGTTTATGGTGCTGCAGTCTGCTGCCATACCCTCAAAACCGGTCACCCCTGCTTCAACGCAGCCTAAGTGGTTCAATGTGACATCGCTTCGGCTATCCGAATAGGAAAGTAGCGTATAGGAGGGCGAAGGCCAATCGTTCCCACGAGAACACTGAAACGTATGTCCGCCTGTGTAGGGAAGTGAAGGCGAAGGTTAGGCTAGCGAAACGTAACGAAGAACTACGGGTGGCAAGCCTCTGCAAGGGGAACCCTAAGGAATTCTTCATTTATGTTAATAGTAGAAAGCCCATTAGAAGCATGATAGGTCCGTTAAAGGACGGAAGCGGCGTTCTGCGGACCTCCGACGCGGACATCGCTAATGTGCTTAATGAGTACTTTGCGGGAGTGTTCACCAGGGAGGATACCCGCGTCATCCCCGAGCCAGGCGTGAGGCACGAAGGTGCTGGCCTGGATAGTGTTAGATGTACCGCGACAGTCGTTGCCGATAGAATAGACAAACTGAGCGCGTTTAAGGCTCCTGGGCCAGACCAGTTTCTCCCCAGAGTGTTGCGAGAAGTGCGCGACCGGGTGGCTCCCCACCTGGCTACAGTCTTCAACAAATCGTTGGAGATGGGCCAGGTGCCTGGTGATGGAGGGAAGGCAACGTGACCCCTATCTTTAAGAAAGGGGATCACGAAAGTCCAGGGAACTATCGTCCCATTAGTCTCACTTCAGTTGTAGGTAAATTATTAGAAGGGATAATAGCTGATAGGATCGTTGACCATCTGGATTCCTACAAGCTGCTTGGGGACTCCTAACATGGGTTTAGACGGCATAGGTCGTATCTCACCAACTTGCTCGAGTTTTTCCACGTCATGTTGAGTGAGTACGATAAGAGTAGGGCTATTGATATACTTTATCTCGACTTTCAGAAAGCCTTTGATAAGGTACCTCACCGCCGGCTAACGGCGAAAGTGCGCGCGCTGGGTATCGGTGGGGAAATAGGTAGGTGGATTGAAAACTGGCTGAGGATAGGCGGCAGAGGGTGGTAATTAAAGGGGCTAGATCGGGTTGGGCCTCGGTCACTAGTGGGGTTCCTCAGGGTTCCGTTTTGGGGCCACTGTTGTTTATCATTTACATAAATGATATCGACGGTGGCATCGTCAGTCGGATCGCCAAATTCGCTGATGACACCAAGCTTGGGCCAATGTTGGGACGCCCGAAGCGATCGAGGAACTGCGTGCGGACCTAGGTAGGATAGGAGAGTGGTCCGAAAAATGGCAAATGCCGTTTAACTTGGGTAAATGCAAAGTGATGCACATTGGCTACGCCAATCCCAAGTCGGACTACTCGATGTTGGGTAGTAATATCGAGGTGACTGATTTAGAAAAGGACTTGGGTGTGCTAATTAGGAGCGACCTTAAGTTTACGAAACAGTGTGTAGAGGTGGAAAAGAAAGCCCAGAAACTATTGGGTTATATCAGGAGGCAATTTCAGTTTCGGAACAAGGAGAGTGTGCTCTCACTGTACAATTCCCTTGTTCGGCCGCACCTGGAGTAATGGAGTATGCTGTGCAGTTCTGGTCGCCCACCCTCAGGAAAGATATTGAGAGGCTGGAGCGAGTGCAGGCGAGGGCCACAAAGTTAATCCCTTCCGTTAGGCATATGGGCTACAATCGACGGTTATGCGCCCTGAACTTGTTTTCGCTTGAAACTCGGAGGCTGCGCGGTCAACTGATCGAGGTTTTCAAGCTCTTACGCGGGTTCAACGATGTCGATTTTAGAAGTATGTTTAGTTTAAATGATAACCCAACTCGCAACAATGGTTGGAAGTTGGATTTGAAACGGTTTAGGACTAGTGTGTGTGGGAATTACTTTACGTATAAGATCTGTGACACATGGAACAGGTTACCTTCGGAAGTTGTGAACAGTTCCTCTGGGATCAGTTCAAGAAAAGGTTAGACCAAATTTTGCACACTATTTGAGTGTGTAGAAAATTTTCCGTGGCACCCGTTGCCATTGGTATCTCCTCGGTATGGGCCGCAAGGCCTTTTGAGGTACTTCTTCCTTGTAACTCCTTGTAACTCTCTCTCTCTCTCTCTCTCTCTCTCTCTCTCTCTCTCTCTCTCTCTCAGCCTAAGTGGTTCAATCATGACATCGCTTCGGTTATCCGAAATAGGAAAGTAGCATATTGGAGGGCGAAGGCCATCGTTCCCATGAGAACACTGAAGCGTATGTCCGCCTGTGTAGGGAAGTGAAGGCGAAGGTTAGGCTAGCGAAACGTAACGAAGAACTACGAGTGGCAAGCCTCTTCAAGGGAAACCCTAAGGAGTTCTTCAGTTATGTTAATAGTAGTGATGTAGCGGATGTCATTTTTTTTCACATCCGCGGATGCGGATGCGGATGCGGATGTCTACATTTTCGTTATTTTTTAGGATATATTCGAGATTGTTGTGTTTAACGTATATAATAAGTTATTATATAGAGAGAGCTGTAGCTATAATGTAGTATAATTGATTAATTGTACAATAATTGCTGTACTTTTCTCTGAACATATAAAATAATATCAAGCATCTACTGTAATATAGAAATCAATTAGTGAATTCGTCTGCAAATAAATTCGTTATATTTTGTTGAGTTTCAGCCACAATTAGAAACCATAATTGTGTTACCAGGATGCGGGACGTGAACCCAACTCAAATGCACCCCACCGACCTCTTTCCCCAAAGTTTTATTAGGCATATTTATAAATGAGTAATTAAAATAAAGTAAACTAAGATGTTCATCGTTTAATGTTCAAACTTAATTATAGGAAGGTTATGCTTAAGGAACATTAATTTTTCTGCCTTTTCTGCTGCCAGTCTGTTTCTCTTTTCATCATATATTAATCCAGCACTGCTAAATAATCTCTCGCTTGGTACGTTTGTTGGAGGACAGGCTAAATGTTTCCTTGCAAGTTTACTCAAGTATGGATAGATATTCTGCGTATTTTTCCACCAACTAATAGGATTGTCACATGCAGGCAGGCGTTTTTCTTGGTGATAGCTCTCGATCATTTTTACTACATCTTTTGACATCGCGTAGGTCTCGTCATTGCTGCTTGACTCAAGAAACTGAGAGACAGATTCTGTGATAGATTTGCTTGTTGAAGGTGTTGGTTCTGTCACTGAAACTTTTATTCTTTTGGTGGGTGGCGAAGCGACAGATTCAAGAGATTGAAGCTCTTCAACTGCTTTGCCAAGTGATGATTTAACTCGTTCTAATGTACAAGGTGAAAATAATTTAGCTTTGTAACGTGGATCTAAGTAGGTTGCAAGAGAGTAACTTCATACAAGAACAGCCTCTATCTTGTCGCTTGCATCACTTTTGCGCACAATGAACTAATTCTATTAATATAGTAGAATTTGATAATTTCCGCTTATTAATGACGTTTTATCTCAACGGTCCACATCCGCACGACATCCGCAGTCCAAAGTGCGGATGCGGATGCGAGAAAATGTGCGGATGTTCCGCGGATGCGGATGCGGATGTGACCTACATCACTAATATATATATATATATTGTCTGAAAAAACGTGTTCTTGTTCGCTTTTTTTTGTGTGAAATGTTTTCTTTTTCTCTCTCTCTCTCTCTCTCTCTCTCTCTCTCTCTCTCTTTGTAATAGAAAATCTGTTAACATAGAAAATAAATATAGTTTCAATAAATTATTGGTTATACGTTGTAAAATCGAAAGACTAATTTGTATGTATAGTTTAAATATATTAAATAATTTTATTTTATTGAACCTAAACCTAAAGGGTACGGCATAGGCTTAACTATTTTCAATTTGTTTTTATATTTCCAATAAAAATATACATAAGTACCCGCTAACTGCTATAAAAACAAAGAATACATACTGTGTATATCTAAAAAATTATATTAATGTTAGGCCTGGCAACCTCCTTTTGATATAAAAAATTCGCGGCCCCCATCCTTAATTGATGATTTAGCACATATTTGAATTGCAGAAACAGATCCAGGGCTACTCTCCAAGTGATGTTGGAAAGTTTGGTCAGAGGCGAATACTTATCCGTTTAATAAAAGGGTGGTAGAGTCTGCCAAACTACCCGCCCGCATGATAAAGTGATTGCACTTTCTTCTGACAAGACCCTACACAAGGGCGGATCCAGGCATTTCAGTAAGGGGGTCCAAAGAAAAAAGGACACCCCCCTACAATAAAAAAGGCACAGTAATAAATTTTTTTCCTTTAAACAGACCACCAAAGATCGAGTGTAAAATCAATTGTATTGTTTTATTAGATCAGTCTCATTCAAATATGATACAAAATAAAAATCTAATTTGGCTACAATAGTTATCACAGAAATTTTTTCAAACATTTACAAATATCTTGTCAATTAAAAGAACTATCAGAATAAGGTGAAGATAAAAATAGTGATATGGCTACATCAGTACTAAGGTCACCTATGAAAACCATTACAACTATAAATTTGGATGGGTAGTAGTTGGTTGGGAGACCGTCCTCCGCGCCCAGATTATGTAGCGACCCGTGTTCGGATCCCACGTAAAGCTGTAGGTCCCCTCCGTCATATGACCTTAGATGTTGCGAAGGAGGTTAAGCAACCCCAATAAAAAATTTATATATATATATATATATAAATTATAAATTTAAAAGTACAATATATCAGGCATGGAGCAATTACTTGGTCAATGTAATAAATTACAACTACAATTACTTGAAATATTCTCAATTACAATTACAATTACTGTAGATGGTGAAATACAATTACAATTACTGTAGATGGTGAAATACTTAATTACAATTACAATTACTTAGTAAAATAATTAATTACAATTGCAATTACAAAAAATTGTATTTTTTTTCATAAATACACACTATTTGATTTATGTCATGTTTTCTACCAAAGTATTTCAATTTCATTTTCAGTTTTGGCCATCATCTTGAATGAAAACTACAGTAGATAATATTATGTCAATAAAATGTACTCTTTTTTTAACATTTCACGGAACTGTCTTTTTCATCAAGCAGTTCTTGCTATGGACAATTGGACATTGGACATATGTATGTGATATGGTCTAATGAAACCAAATATAAAAGCACTCAAAAAATACTAATATAAGAAAAAAAAACGCATTTATTTTATCAAAATAATAAGGTAAAAAAATGGCACTTTAGTTAAGAACATTTGAAATAAATAGAATATTTAAATAAAAAGAATAACATTTATTTTAAAAGAAAGCTCCCTGAGACATGATGAGCAAGTAGGTTAAACTATAAGTATGACCCATTAACTTTAATATTCATGTAACTGAAAGTAATTGACTGTAATTGTATCAATTACCTTGGTTCCCTAATGTAATTAATTATAATTACAACTACATTTTAGGTAGTTAATTACAATTACTTGTCAATTTTATAAAAAATTTAATTAATTACAATCAATTACAACTTCAAATTATAATTACCCCATCCTGCAATATATACGGATAAAGACCCAAAATAGAATTTGAATAAAATAAAATATCCATGATCAATTTACAAAAACAAAATTTGTTTTCAGAGGCATACACATCATTCAAATAGAGTATTTGCACTTGAAAAAGGTCACTTGCAAGAAATTGATACGGGGGAGGCGGGGGTCCAAACGTCGCTGACCCCCCCTCTAGATCCGCCTACGCTACACCTCCAGTTGTCATTCTCGTCAGAAGACTCGTGTACATTTTGGATAGTATGAAAAAGTGAGTATCCAGAACTGGAGTCTGAAGCGTTGAAAGTTTTAACCCTCCAACTACCGCAACCTTAAATTCATACTTTATCACGCGTAATTTTTGGGGTGAGTGGCAATTGTAGGGTTAATTCTAATTGCAATATCATACTTGTGTGAATTGGGCTTCTCATCAATGGTTGCATTTAAAACAAACCAATGAAAATGACTGTCTGCGTTTAGTCCATTCAACCGAGCATGAAAAAGTAAAAGCAAAGCGGGCAAAGGTACAGTTGCCCACATATGTAATGTTCCTCGCCTCACAGGCGACTTCGTACATGTGGCAACGCCGCAGCGATAGTCAAGGTACCCTAACTGGGGGAAGGTAGGGTGGAGGGGGTACAACCAAGCCCAACAACAAAAAACACAGACATATATATCTAAAGGACAATTGAATGTGCAGTCATTAACATACATGTAATTATAATGTAATGTCTGTGTTCATAAAGATAAACAATTAATATGATCGTGAACAGCGTTGATCTCCATGTAGTTTACTAGTCTTATACAGTAATAAGGTTCCATTATGATTACTGCAAATCTATATGAACAGCTACTACAATAGAACGTTTGGATCACCTGAAGATCTTCCCCCCAGAGTGTCCACCTGAAGATCTTCCCCCCAGAGTGTCCACCTGAAGATCTCCCCCCCCAGCCCGATCCACCTGAAGATACTCCACCCCAGTCCGCTCCACCTGGAGATACTACCCCCAGTTTTGACAGTAAACTAACGAAAATATCACGACTTAACATTCAGTTGACCGATCCACCTAAAGATCTACCCCCCTCCAGCCCGATCCACCTGAAGATCTTTCCTCCCAGCCCGATCCACCTGAAGATCTTCCCCGCCCCCAGGTGATCCGAACTTTTTATATACTAATGAATGTGAAATGTTCGCCTGCAGCAAATTTTCGCGTTTTTCGCGTAGGCTATAGTTTACGCGAAAATATCCACCAGGAGAAAATTTGACAATTTAAACTAATCTTTGGAAGATAGTAAGAAAATAAAACTTTGATCATTATAATATTTTATTTGAAAAGTAAATTCACTATATTGTAATAAAACATTGTAAAGTAAAAGCAGTAAAAACATTTTAAATTATACTGTATTATTACTGTATAACAAGAATGTCATAAAGAGTTACAGCCTATATATAGGTTACAGAAAAAATAAATATATGTATATATATATATATATATATATATATACAATAAACGGAGAAATAAAATTAAAAATTAAAGGATTGTGGGAGGGGCATACAAATTTGTAAGGAAAAACTATCGATTTTTAGCACAAGATCAAATGAATTGTTTCCAACCAATGCTATAGAAAAAAAAAACTACCGATTTTTAGCACAAGATCAAATGAATTGTTTCCAACTAATGTTATAAAAAAAAATAAATAAATAAAAATTTATACTGGAAATTTGCCCGGGTTTTAGCACTCTGCCCATCTTGTATATACAAATAAATTGAAAAATAAAAGTTATTAGAGTGGCATACAAGTTTACCAAAGATTTAGCGTTCTACCCTTCTTATCTAAATCTGTTCTGAAGGAATTCAAAACAACAGGATCGAGTTGAAAAAAACCTTTGCTTATGTTGAAGTTATTTGTAAGTTGGATAATGGCAGACTCAAGAATATTTCTATTAACAATGTTGCTAGAGTGAAATAAAACTGAAGCATTATTCCAATCAATACAGTGGGATAACTCTGACAAATGGACAAAAATGGCACTGGACGACTGTCCTGTTCTAACGGAATATTGATGCTGTTTTATACGTGTGTGCAAATCCTTTCCCGTCTGATCTATGTAAAAAGAATCACATTGTTTACAACCAATTTTATAGATAATGCCCGAATTATTGGAAAGGCTATTTTTTACTATGATATTTTTCACAATATTGTTATATGAAAATACTACATTAATATCCAAAAGTTTAAGTACATTAGCAATGCCTAAAAAGCCCGGGAAAAATTGAAGTACTAAAATTTTTTGACAAAGTACGAGTGTTATTACTGACCCGATAGAAAGTTCGGTTTGCCTTGTTGAGACAAGATTCCATAAACGCAGATGGATAACACAGGACACTTCCAATACCGTTGATTTTTTCTGATTCGGCATCGATGTATTCCGAACTGGCGATCCTAAGGGCGCGGAGAAACATTGAAGAAAAAATGACCTTCTTCGTGGGGGTGTCATGTCCCGAGTAAAAATGTACGTAGGACAAATTGTTTGTTGTTTTCCGATATATACTAAACTTAAAACCTGGGCTTTCCGTATGTACACGCACATCCAAAAACGGGATTGAATTGTCTTGTTCCACTTCTAAAGTAAACTTAATGGAGGGGACTTGATCATTTAACTGAAGGAGGAAGTTATCCAGGTCACGATTCATGGGCCAGATACACAAATATCGTCGACGTACCGCAACCAAGGGATGCCAACCCGAGGATTCTCGGAATGTAAGTAATTTCGAAAAACTCCATATAAATACTGGAGAGGAGGGGCGACAAGGGGTTGCCCATGGCCATCCCAAAAACTTGTTGATAATACTCGTTATTGAAAGTGAATTTACAGTCTTTGTTGCAAAGCTTAATAAGTTCCAAAACAATGTGTGAAGGTAGTGGCAGGTCAATTTTCTTCATCCCATCTTGCACTGTCATCTAAAATCTTTTGAAATGCATTTTTCAGAGTTTCACGCTGCCTTTTTATTGCTGACACGGTTCTACAGAGTCATGTAAGAAGTAAATAGACAGCCCAGATTTTGCTGTAACAATTTGGCGTAAAAGATTCAACAATTCTGATCGTGTTGCTGGTTTTTTGGGCTTTTACGTAAAGTCTTGTCTAGTATTGCCCACACGTGTTCTATGGGGTTCATGTCAGGGGACTGACTCGGCCAAGGAAGTCGTTTGATACCATTTCGCTCCTCCCATTCTTTCGTCTTTTTTGCAGTGTGGCATGGGGCTCCATCTTCCATGAACAGGCAGCTGTCTTTTTCAATTTGACCACTTGAGAATATTGGCATAAGTCCTTCTTCAAGGATAGAAATGTAGGAAACGAATATTAGTCATAATAATGGCAAAAAAATTGGATGCATACATTTTACCATAAAATTAAGGGTGTCTATTTACTTCTTGCATGACTCTGTAGATCTATAGCACCACCTTGTTTCACAAAGTGATGGAATGCCGATATTAAGCTCTCTAAATACAGCTTTTCGTTTCGTACTTGAAGAAGCAAATTTACTGAAAGCAGTGGCGGTTCCTCATATGGCAATATGGCAGCCGCACAGGGCGGCATTTGTGGAGGGGCGGCATGAGCGCCTGCAAAAAAAAAAAAATAAAAATAAGAATAAATAAATAAAGAAATAAATAAAAATAAAAAATAAATAAAATAAATAATAAAAGATCAATAAATATATTTTATTAATAAAAAACCATCTATTGCATTTTCCATAAACCTTCCCATAAAAGACCTAAACAATGCAAAATGCTTCCAGATAATATTATTGGGAATAAAGGCCCATACTTTAACATATGTAATGTATTTTCTGGTTTGGTTAAATAGTGAAATGTATATTATTTATTACAGAACGAATCTTCACACTAAGCCACTAAGGTCTGTCAATAACCGCAAATGGATAAGAAGAGGTCAAAGC
This sequence comes from Bathynomus jamesi, assembly GCA_023014485.1. Classification (NCBI taxonomy): domain Eukaryota; kingdom Metazoa; phylum Arthropoda; class Malacostraca; order Isopoda; family Cirolanidae; genus Bathynomus; species Bathynomus jamesi. The sequence continues at coordinate 2,871 of JAJOZX010005779.1, read as the reverse complement.
TATCAGGTGCTCAGTTTAGAAAAAAGAGGAAAGAAGAAGAGGAGAAACGAGCAAAAGATAAAGGTATAGAGCTATGTCATCTACTCTTCACTGCTATATTGCACTGCTATTTTGTGATATAGCTTTCTGAGTCATTTGAAGTGTACTATATGTATATAATTAGCTATTTACTAAGGAGGTTGTATTATTCATTTGTTTCCTATTCTAAAAGTTAATAAATTGTGCTTAATAACATGTTAAATTAATTGTACTAGCCTATTCATGCATTGGTCTGTTATTCTATTTTACTATTTGCAGGGGCACTTTTGAATATTTTGGAAACCCTCGCCACTAGCCAGGATGAGAAGCCGTCTACTTCTGCCATTATTGAGGCTGAGGAGCCCATCTACCTCCTCAGCCTCACATATGTCTCCACAAATCAGTTTGATCCTGAGGATGAAGACCCATTTGCTTCTACTTCTCCCCGCAGGACTCTTCAGGTGAGTTTGTGTGCACATGTCTGTGAATGTGTGCGTGTGTGTGTATGTGTATGTGTGTGCATCCCTGCAAAGCATTTTGCAAACAGTTATAAATTATAATGTTATTATCACTGGGTCTGGGTTACTGGGTATGTGTGGTGTTTCACCCACCATAATTCCATAACACCACCACCATAACAAAGTGCTGTGAATAATGTGTTATCTAACTAGGTGTGTATACTAATGAGTAATGCTCTTGTTCTTTCTATTAGAAAGGCCTGGAGCAGAATCGCCTCCTGAGGATGAGTCTCTGTCCACCGCCATGCTAACTGGCCTTCAGTTCTGACTGAGAGAATTCGGACACAACTGGTTTCCAGGGACCAAGTCAAGTACCATCTGACTTTGTATTCCCTAGAAATGACAGTGACGGAAGAAGTTTCCACCATCAATACTTCAGGAAGTCATTGGTTAGTGGGGAAAATATAACCAGAAGTTGGTTGGTCTATTCCTTAAAAAACAACAGCCTTTTCTGTTTCTGTTGTACATTATTTTCCAAGAGGAATAATAATTTAACAAGTTTGGGACTCTCGGACTGGAAGCATGCAAGCTCATTGCTCACATCACATGACAACAGTTCAGAACACCTAAATTCTATGAAAATCTGGAAAGAACTGGCAGTGAGGATGAGAAAGGGGGAGACCATTGACAAGCAGGAGATGGCACTTCTGGAGGCTGAGAAGTTGAGATGGAGAGCGGTGCTGACACGTCTCACTGCTATTGTGCATTCTCTGGCAGTTAGGAATTTGGCACTAAGGGGACATACAGAAAATTGTTCTCACCATCAAATGGCAATTTTCTGAAAGAAGTTGAACTGATGGCACAATTTGATCCTATAATGCAAGAGCACATTAACCGTGTCCAAAAAGGGACCTCCAGTCACACCAGCTACCTCGGCCACCACATACAAAACGAACTCATTGATTTGTCGAGCAGCAAGACATTTCAGCAATGGTGAGCGACATCACACAATCAAAGTTTTTTTTCAATAATTCTAGATTGCACTCCAGATATCAGCCACACTGACAGTTGTCAGTTGTGATTCGGGTTGTGTCACTGGAGGGAAGCCCCATATAAAGGAACATTTCATGGGGTTTTGGAGGCAGAGGAGTCCAACTGGTCAACATTTGGCATCTCTGATTCTGAGAGACTGGAGGAGCAAAAGTTCCTTTCATGGACTGTAGAGGACAATCATACGACAACGGGGCCAACATGAGGGGAAAAAACAAGGGTGTTCAATCCAGGCTCCTAGAATTAACCCAGAGCTCTGTTTGTTCCATGTGGGGCTCATTCTCTGAATTGCTTGTGGCCGATGCTGCTAAGGGATCTATTGATGCCACAAGTTACTTTGGCATCTTGCAGAAGCTTTACAACTTGTTTTCAGCCTCCACACAACGATGGGCCATTTTGAAAAAAACATGTGAAACATCACATTGAAGATGTGGTCTGATACAAGGTGGGAAAGCAAGATCAAGAGTGTGGAGCCCCTGAGATATCAGGCAGCTGCAGTGAGAGATGCACTGATCGAGGTGAGGGACCACACCAAAGACTCTGTAATAAAGGTCGAGGCTCAATCTCTGTCAGAGGAGGTTGGGTCATACCGCTTCGCCATTTGTTCAGTGGTGTGGCATGACCTGTTGTGCCAAAATCAGCATGTGAGCAGCAGATGCAGTATCCTAGCATCACGTTGATGTTGCAGTAATCTCCTAAAAAAAAAGAGAGGAGGTCTCCGCAATTACAGGGCAACAGGTTTTGTGGCTGCACAAATGGCAGCCACAGAATCTGTGAACAAATGAATGTGGAGGCTGTGTTAAAACAAAAAACGGCTGAGGTCCACAAAGCGGCACTTTCTCCTAGAAGCATCTGATGAGCCTTGATTGATGCTTTGAAGAAGCTGGAGGTGACATTTTTCAATGCAGTGGTGATGCTGCAACATCAGCCATTCAGGAAAGATTTTCACGTTGGAAATTGTGGGAGAGAAGTTTGGAGTGCTGACACATTTCCAAAATCTCACATTTGAGGAGCTGACAGAACAATGTGTGAACCTTAGTACTACACTACACTTTAAGGGACAATCTGACTTGGATGGCAGAGAGCTTGCACAGGAGCTGAAGAACTTGCTGACTTGCCATCAAAGACCATATCCTTGCTGAACTGCGACATTTATCCATGAAAGGGAGCTCTCTGAAATATATCCAAATTTGTGGACTGCTCTCAGAATTGGTCTTACTCTTCCAGTCACTGTGCTGAAGCAGAGAGGAGCTTTTCAAAGCTGAAGCTCATCAAATCCTACTGAGGTCAACTATGTCACAGAACGCCTTACCGTCTGGCCATCATCAGTATAATCATACAATTG